>PISW01004390.1:0-167969 GCA_004023785.1 Mungos mungo
ATGCAATTATTTTCCATCATTTACAATACAGTAGTTACAATGACACTCCAAACAGAAAAGCAAAGTAATAAATCAAAACCCCAACTTCTATTTCATGTAATTAGACTTATACAGAAATTAGAAGGTTAAGTAACAACTAGTTAATCACCTAATTTCACAGCTATCTGAAGTGGCAATCGTTATATAGCAGCTTATCTATGATACATTCAAGATAAATGATACAATTTATTACTTGCCCATAAGCTACAGCACAGCCTGCTTAATACCTTTCCTTAAATTCCACCTCTATACTACAATATACTTGAAGTCCATGCCAAAAAGTAGCTACCTTTTATATAGAAAATGGGTGACTAAGTCTTTGGTGTTGTAAAAGCAACTTCATTTAAACATAACCACCCCCACCACCAAAAAAAAGAAGAGGAAAAAAAAAAAGTAAAGAAAATAATAAGGGAAAAACCCAAGACACACTTCCTAGGGGGAAAAAAAAAAGCATGTAATTTCTGTCCTTGACGGAATGTATTAAATAAGCAAACACCCCCAACAAACAAAACAAATATGACCATGTAAAAATATTAAATAGAAGAAAACCCTCTCACATGCATAAATGAAAGATTGCACACAAAAAACTCACATCTTTTCAAGCTTCAATAGTAAATATTCTGCTGCTATGTATTAAATACTGCATGGTTTGCCCAAGCTAAGATGAAACCACATCATGAGTCAATAAGCATTTTGCATTTTCTTTCATTATCTACTTAAAGTAATGCCTACTGCACCTGCACATTTCATTAAATCCAATTATACAGCAAACACTCCCAAAATAAACTTAGATTGTATTGCAGTTTCACTTAACAGTATATCAAATGCTGTGTTGTGACAGGTATCAACTATCCATTAGATACTGAATCAATTTTTCTTAAGCACTACTCACTGCTTGCTTTTCTTGAAGCTAGATCATTCTGAAAATTTCCTGTTAGATCTATGAGTGCGAACAAATGTTATCTGTCCTTCTCTGCCTGACTTATTTCGCTTAGCATGACCCCCTCAAGGTCCATCCACTTTCCTACAAATGGCCATATTTCATTCTTTCTCATTGCCATGTAGTACTCCATTGGGTATATACACCACATCTTCTTGATCCACTCATCAGGTGATGGACATTTAGGCTTTTTCCATGTTTTGGCTATTGTTGACATGGCTGCTAGGAACATTAGGGTACATGTGCCCCTATGCATCAGCATTTCTGTATCTCTTGGGTAAATTCCTAGCAGGGCTTTTGCTGGGTCATAAGGGAGTTCTATGGATAGTTTTTTGAGGAACCTCCACACTGTTTTCCAGAGCGGCTGCACCAGTTTACATTCCCACCAACAGTGTAGGAGGGTGCTCGTCTCTCCACACCCTCGCCAGCATCCATAGAGATGGCCTACAGGCACATGAAACGATGCTCAGCATCACTCATCATCAGGGAAACACAAATCAAAACCACACTGAGATACCAACTCACACCAGTCAGAGTGGCTAAAATGGACAAATTAAAATGTTCAGGTTTTTTAATTAAGAGATAATAATTTAAAAACCAAAAAGTGTGACCCATATACAGGGAAAAAAGCAGTCTATAACTCTCAAGAAAATCTAGATGATGGACATACTCAACAAATATTTTAAGTCAGCTATTTTATATGTGGTCAAAGAAGCAAAAGAATATGAGAATAATGCAGTATCAGTTAGAGAATATAAATGTAGAGACTGACATTTAAAAAAAAGGACCCAGTGGACATTCTTATGGTGAAGTGTACAATAATTGTAATGAAAATACATCACTAGACAGACTTGATTTGAATAGGCAGAAGAATCAATCAGTGAAATTAAGATAGAATAATGGAGATTCCTTAGTCAGAGAAACAAAGAAAATTACTTTAAGATGAATGGAAATATCAGGGAAACATCTAAACTTAGGGGATACAACTAATCAGTATGTGTAAAGAATTTGAAGCTGTAAATACCTACATTAAAAAAAAAATAACCTAAACCTCCATCATTAGAAAAATCTAAGAAAAAAAGTAAATTAAGGCCAAATCAAGTGGTAAAAAGGAATTTTAAACATTGTCTCAAATAAATTAGAGAATAGGGAAACAATAGAGAAATTCAATGAATCCAATATTGGTTCCTCAAAAAGAACAAAATTTACAAATCATTAGTGAGACAAAGAAAAAAAGACCCAAATTACTAAAATTAGAAAGATAGTATTAATGTCCTTGCATAAATTATATATATGAACACTATACATAAAATTTATAAATATATGTAGAGAACATTATGAATCAGTACATATCAGTAAATTAGATAAACCTAGATGAAATAGACAAATTTCAACAAAGACACATACTACTGAAATGGTTCAATAAGAAATGGAAAATCTCAATACACTGCTAACATGTGGAATTTGAATTAGTAATCAGGGTCGCTTGGGTAACCTCATGTCATGATCTCACAGTAGTGAAATCAAGCCCAGAGTTAGGCTCTACACTAGGCATGGACCCTGCTTGAGATTCATTCATTCATTCATTCATATTCTCTCTCTCTCTCTCTCTCTCTCTCTCTCTCTCTCACTCTCTCTCTCTCTCCACCCAACCCCCTGCCCTACTTCCCCACTCATGCTCTGTCTCTCTTTCTAAAAAAAGGCAAAAGCAAAAACGAACAACAACAACTTCCCACAAGGGCATGAAGGTTTCTTGGTGAAATCTACTGAAGGCATAAATACAACCTATGCTTCACAAACCGTTCCAAAAATTAAAATATGAGATAATACTCTCCAACACATTCTATGAGGTTTATTCTCATACTAAAACCAACAACATAACAAGAAAGTAACAGATCGATATTCCTTATGAATATAAACACAAATATCTTCAACAAAATATAAGGAGATTGAATCCAGCAACATATAAAAAGGATTATAGTCCCTGATCAATGAAATTTATCCCAAGAACCCAAGGCTTGCTCTGTATAGAGAAATTAACTAGTATAATATACCATATTGATAGTGTAAAGGGCAAAAATATACAGTCACTGAAATAGATGCAGAAAAACAATTTGAAAAAGTTCAAAAAATTTTCTTATAAACAATAAAAAAACTAGAAAAACATTCCTCAACATGACAAATACATCTACAAAAACTCACGGGTAAAATCATACTGTAAATTGAATGACTGAAAGCTTTCCCCCAAAGATTAGGAGCAAGACAAGAATGTTCATAATCATTGAATGTATTCAATAGTGTGCTAGAGACTCTAGCCATGGCAGTGAGACAAGTAACATAAGCAAAGGTATTCAGACTGAAACAGAAAAATATTTCATTTGCAGTGACATTGTCTTGCATCTAGAAAATTTTTATGAACAAAGACCTATAAACATGTAAACACACACACACACACACACACACACACACACACACGCATACAAACCTACGAAAGCTAATTAATAAGTTCATCAAGGTTACATAACCCAGAGATCAAAAGTCACATACTCTACCAACTGAGCCAAGCAGGCACCCTTGCACTGCTTTCTTTTTAAGGTGTTCCATAATTCTCTACCCCAAGAAAATATTTTATGTGACCAACAAAATAAAAAAAAAACTGTCTTCAGTGAAATAAACCTAAATATATTCCAAACATGTCCCACAAGCACATCCCCACTAACCCTAAACTTCTACACACCTTTTAAAATAGTCTATATTTTTAAACAGACCTAAACTTACTTAACTACTCTGTGCATTAGTTTCAATTGTGAGAAAATGGTAATACTAAGTTATGCTTAGCAAAATTGTATTAAGAAATACTTGATCATGCACAAAACTCTTGAAATGGTTTTGCTTTGTTTTTACTGATTTATAATCATCACTGTAACATGATTAAAGAATATCATACTATACAGTAAAATTTAGAGATTCACATGGATACCATAGAGTATATAAAATAAACAATTTTAAGGGAAACTATTTAGGTTATCTACATGTTAATCAGTGTCTCTTTACATAGAGAAATTAAAAGATAATTTTATTTTTTCCTTCTGTTATTTTTTACTTTATCATATATTTTATTATATCACATATCATATATATTTGCAAAATATGTGGCTTTAAAATATATTGCCAGTAGCATATTGGCTCAAAATTTTAAGGCAAATTATAGCCACTACATAGAAAAGACCTAGTGCATTTGCTGCTGTTTTTGTTGCTAAACCCAGGTTAAAAATCCTCTTAGATTTGACTATGGCTTCCATTTAAAGGATTTTTTTAATTTTCATTCCTTCGAAAGAGTAAAGAACACTTCTTACTAATTTTAACCCATTAACATGATTACATTCTAGAAAGTAAAATCCTTGGGAGAATTGGGAGGCCATAAATAGATCATTAACCCTTCTGTTCAAATTCGATAAACGTGGGATTACACTTAGCACAACTATTATAAAATCAAAATTCCCTGGAAGTATGTTTTTCCCCCCCAGGCAGTCTAGTTTTGACTAGATCAAACTCTAAGAGAACAGGAAAAATGTCTTATTCTCATAAAATCCCAGGTCTCTAGCACTGTATGAGTAACACAGTAGGACTTTTATGTTATGATAAACCAATAATAGTTTTGGAAAAAAATAAGTCAAAGCAAATAATTTCATAATATAGTTAAGTAGAAATACAGAGAATTCAAAGGAATCTCTGGACCAGTCTTGACTTTGAATTACAAAAACATAAATAGCTCATTAAAAGCTTTAATACATACTACCAAATAAAATATTACTTTAAATATTGCTAATTTAGGAGTGCTCATGGCATGTTAGTTTAGGATATAGTTGTGATATACTCAACTACCAGAGGCAGGAACTTACTTTTAATAAAAATGAGATTATCAATTCTGTTTAAAAAAAATATTCCAAGTTCCATAAAGTTAGAAATCTTGAATGAAAATTTATCTGTTTATTTTTAATGTTTATTTTTGAGAGACTGGGAGAGACAGAGCATGAGTAGGGGAGAGGCAGAGATAGGGGGAGACACAAAATCCAAAGCAGGCTCCAGGCTCTGAGTTGTCAACACAGAGCCCAATGCAGGGCTCTAACTCACAAACTGTGAGATAATGACCTGAGCCGAAGTCGGACGTTTAACTGACTGAATCACCCAGGTGCTCCAAGAATATATTTATTTTTGTCCTTATAGCATATACAATACATGCTACTTTAGATAATAGACATATTTAAGTATTTCTTACTATAGATTTAATAGCCTAATTATATTTACTGGGATTAGGAGGAATTTTTCAAGGTATTTTCATAAAATTAAAGAGTTCAGTCTTTAAAAGTTTAAGTATGAAGACTGTGGTTGCTATGTTTTTGTTTTATTTATTTTTTAATTTAAATCTAATTGTTACCATATAGTGTAATAATGAGTTCAGGAATGGAATTTAGCGATTCATCACATGTACAGATAACACCCAGTGCACATCCCAATAAGTGCCCTCCTAATGCCCATCACCCTTTTAGCTCATACCCCCAACCCAACACCCCACCAGCAAACCTCAGTTTATTCTCTGTAGTTAAGAATCTCTTATGGTTTGTCTCCCTCTCTGTTTCTATCTTTTTTCCCTTCCTGTTGTTCATCTCTTTTGTTTCTTAAATTCACATGTGAGTGAATCTTAACGATATTTGTCTCTGATTGACTTATTCACTTAGTATAATACACTCTAGTTCTATTTATGTTGTTGCAAACGGCAGGATTTCATTCTTTTTGAGTAATACTTCTTTGTAAAAAGTATACCACATCTTCCTTATTCATTCATCAGTCATAGGGCATTTAGGCTCTTCCCATACTTTAGTTATTGTCAATAGTGCTGCTGTAACTATTGGGGTGCATGGGCTCCTTCAAATCAGCATTTTTGTATATTATTTTTCACAGTGGCTGTACCGGTTTGCATTCCCACCAGCAGTGCCAAACAGTTCCCTTTTCTCTGCATCCTCACCAACATCTGTTTTTTCCTGAGGTGTTGATTTTAGCCATTCTGACAGGTGTGAGGTGGTATCTCATTGTGGTTTTGATTTCTATTTCCCTGGTGATGAGTGATGTTAAGCATTTTTTCATGTGTCTGTTAGCCATTTGGGTGTCTTCTTTGGAAAAGTGTCTATTCAGGTCTTTTGCACCATTACTTCAATAGATTATTTATATTTGGGGTGTTGAGATTGGTAAGTTCTTTAAAGATTTTAGATACTAACCCTTTATCCAATGTGTCATTTGCAAATCTCTTCTTCCCTTCTGTCTGTTGTCTTTTATTTTGCTGATTGTTTCCTTTCCTGTGCAGAAGGTGTTTATTTTAATGAGGTCCCAACAGTTCATTTTTGCTTTTATTTTCCTTGCCTCCAGAGACATGTCAGGTAAGCAGTTTCTCTGAGGTCAAAGAGATTGTGGCCTGTTTTTCTCCTGCAGGGTTTTGATGACTTCCTGTCTTATGTTTAAGCCTTTCATCCATGTTGAGTTTATTTTTGTGCAGGGTGTAAGTAAGTCGTCCAGGTTCATTATTCTGCATGTTGCCGTCCAGTTCTCTCAACAGCATTTGCTGAAGAGCCTGTCTTTTTTCCATTGGATATTCTTTCCTGTGTTGTCAAAGATTAGTTGGCCATACATTTTTGGATCCATTTCTGGGTTTTCTGTTCTATTCCATTGATCTATCTATCTGTTTTTGTAGCAGTACCATACCAGTGTTGATGATTACAGCTTTGTAATATAGCTTCAAGTCAGAATTATGATGCCTCTATCTTTGGTTTTCTTTTTTAACATTTCTTTGGCTATCTGGGGTCTTTTCTGGTTCCATAAAAATTTTAGGATTGTTTGTTCTAGCTCTGTGACAAATACTTGTGTTATTTTGATAGGGATTGCACTGCATATATAGATTGCTTGGGTAGTATCGACATTTTAACATATTTGTTTTTCCTGTCCATTAAGCATGGGATATTTTTCCATTTTTTTGTGTGTATGTCTTCCTCAATTTCTTTCATGAGTTCTCTGTATTTTTCAGTGTATAGATTTTTTACCTCTTTGGCTAGGTTTATCCCTAGGTATTTTGCAGTTTTGGTAGGATTGATTCCTTGATTTTTCTTTCTGCTGCATTATTGGTGTATAAAAATGCAACCGATTTCTATACATTGATTTTCCATCCTGTGATTTTTGCTAAATTCATCTATCAGTTCTAACAGTTTTTTGGTGGATTTTTTTGGGTTTTCCACATAGAGTATCATGTCATCTGCAAAGAGTGCAAGTTTGACTTCCTCCTTGCAGATTTGGATGACTTTTCTTTTTGTTTTATGATGGCTGAGTCTAGGACTACCAACACTATGTTGAATAACAGCAGTGAGAGTAGACATCTGTGTCATGTTCCTGACCTAAGGGGGATTCCCAAACCAGACAAAGACCCCACTGAAAAGGAATTACAGACCAACTTCCCTCATGGACATGGATGAAAAATTCTCAAAAAGATACTAGCAAACTGGATTCAACAATACATTAAACAAAATTATTCACCACAATCAAATGGGATTTATTCCTAGGATTGCAGGGCTGGTTCAATATCCACAAATCAATCAATGTGATATATCACATGAATAAAAGAAAGGATTAAGAACCACATGATCCTCTCAATAGATGCAGAAGTATTTGACAAAATATAGTCTTTTTTCTTGTTAAAAGTCCTCATGAAAGTAGGGATAGAAGGAGTATACCTCAAAATCATAAAAGCCATGTACAAAAGACCCACAGCTAATATCATCCTAATTGAGGAAAAACTGAGAGCTTTCCTGTTTTTTTTTTTTTTATGTTTATTTATTTTGAGAGAAAGGAAGGGCAGATAGAGACACAGAGAGAATCCCAAGCAGGCTCCACACTGTCAGCGCAGAGCCCAAATCAGGGCTTGATCTCAGGAATGAGATAATAGTCAGATGTTCAACTAACTGAGCCATTCAGGTGCCCCTGAGCTTGCTATGTTAACTACAATTATTCTTATAAGGCAATTGGTTAAAAACTATTATTAAAAAACAAAGGAAATGTGATAACCAAAGAATCAATATACCATATACTTTAAATGTGCTCTGGAAGGCCAGTTAGTCCTGACCTTCCAAACTCTCGCTCCATATGTGAATAATGCTAGTTGTATAAAAATATATATAATGGGATATCTTTCTTTAATTAAAGTATCTGTCTCCTGCACCTTCCATTGGAATAGAAAACCTGAATAACTTGTAACCAAGTAGGATTCCTTTGGCTTCCAGTCAACAAGCAGCAGCAATATGTATGTACATTATTACACAATGAATGCACATCAGCAAAGAAGAACAACTTATTTACTTTTCCTTTAAAATATACTGATGCCATTTGGATACTGCATCTCAATGGTTCTGTCTCTGATGCTATGTCTCATGGGCATCATTTAAAGCGACAAGACTAAAAATTATGGCTCTCCTTCTGTCTATTCGTGTAACAGCTAAAGAATCCCACATCTGTTCTCCAGTTTTGCTTGATTAATAAAGATGTGCAAACTAGGACTTATCTTCTCCCCCTCAATCAGGAAAGAAAAACAGGGTGCTCAGGAATACTAAACAAATTATGGATAAAGCAAAATTTTTTTCATCAGCTCAGTCCCAAGAGGAATTATACCATTATTTACATATAGATAGTGTCTAATTTTGGTGGCATATTATTTTGCTAGAGTTGAAAGGATCTTGTCCTCCTTAATTTAGGAGTTAAAAAGAGATACTATTTTGCAGAAATCACAAAGATATTAATAGGCTCTAGACCTGTGTCTGACAACAATCTGCAGTAAGACAATTATACCATCACACTGTTTGGCTGTAAATTATAATTGTCAGGTAAAAATCATTCATATTTTTCCTCTTCCATAGCTTCTGTATAAATATCCTGAATTTACTCAAATAGTATTATGTTTTGAGGAAAGAAACAATGAAAACACAAATGTCAGAATAAAAGAGGAAAACACCTCTGAAATTTTATTTTGAGGTGCCTAATATTTACTTTTAGGGATATCTCTAATCTTATTTTGATAATGCCATATATTTACACAGTTAGGCTAATTCATTTTTTTTTAACTTCTCTAACAAAAGAAAGCAAAGAACATCCTAAAACAAAACACACCTATGCTCATTTCTCAAAGATAAATAACTAGAAGTGAAATTTGTGTCAAATAATATGCAAATTTTTAAGGCATTGGCACTTCCATACTCTGCTGGTAGGAAAGCAATTTGATTCAATTTTCATTGAGATACATTTGACAATATGTATACAATTTCTTCCACCTTTTACAATAATCTATCTTTCTGTATGTATGTCACATTTTGCAATTTAAACGAAGTATTGAGATCTAGGTCACCTCACATTTGGGGGAAAAAGTTGCTTTTGTAATTTATGCCAAAGTAGTGAAAACTCCATGAATATGAGGTTAATGAAATGGACTCTTCATCTTCCTTGACTATTCAGTGTAGTTGTATTACAATTACACCAAATGAACCAAGAGTCTAAAATTAGTAGAGGCTCTGTCAACATTATGATGAGATTAGGGGTTATGTACTTCAGTCCAAACAGACATTTGAAGCACCTGCCATCAAAAGAGTGACAGCCAGATACAGGGGATAAAACGCAGGATTTAATGTCACCATCACTGAGGATGGGGTTTTATTGTTCCTCTAAGATTAGTAATTTTGTTCTATTTGTAAACTAGTGAGACCATGTTTGTAAATAACTTAAATTCTACTGTAGATAGCCAAAATCTACTGTACCCCATTTCAAATTCCTACTATATAATTAATGCAGTAGGAACAGTAGTGAGCGTCCCTGAGAGTTTTCCCAAAATAGTATTTCCAGGTTACTGAAAAGCATAATAAAATCTTAATGAAGCAGATTATCATTGGTATGCATAGCACATATTTTAAAGTTTTTAACACAGCAGGTCATCAAATAGAAAACTAAACACAGATTTCTGTAAATTAGACATAAGTTATGATGGAAAAAAAGGATGAAACAAGAGGAATGTAACTCCTTTTTCTTAAAATGGACAACATATATTGTTTTCTAGTGCCAACCAACAAGGTTGCTGATTCTTAAAACTTTCTAGAGAATTAACTGATCCAAAAAAAATCTCGAAATTTTATTGTCTTCCAGTTGAGCAATATCGTATGCAGTGCTACAAGGTTGCCAGCGCATGATGTTCCAAATTCAAGCCTCCAAATCTAAACCTTTAAATCTCTAGCCACCTGATTCTTCAATCTTTGCATAATGGAAATCAAAATTCTTCTGTAAAAATCTGTCAATATTCATGTAATCTCATTCAGGACTGAATGACATATTTGTTAAACTGAAGACTAAGTTCCGGCTCATGTTAAGATGCACTGAGTTAGTGAAATAACAGTTTTTGTTAAAATAAAAATGTATAAATATCTAAATTTGAAACTTAAAACTCTGAACAGCCAATTGATTAAATGGAATCTCCTTATAAAATATCCACATCTTAAATATGCTCCACTATTTGGGGGAGATTCTTGATTTATACATATATTATATGTATGTTATGTATTACACATGTAATTATATATAATTATATTGCATGATGTATGTTATACATATATATTTGTTCATATTCAGGTATGCTCTAGGCTCAGCATATGAAAACTAATTGATGTAATTCACCACTCTGAAAAAATAAACCAGAAATAATTTAAAAAATCATATACTGCCAAGAAGAAAACAATTAGATCCCTTCTCATCATTCCTTTCTCAATGTTTTAGGTAATGCATTCAGAGGAAAATGAAGGTATACAAATTAAGAAGGAAGAAATACAACTATCTTCGTAGATAAGATAACCTGATTGTCTACGTAGATAACCTGAAAATTCAACAAAAAAACACTACTTGAACTGATAAGCAATGATACCACAATTTTAAGATACAAGATTGGTATAACTAAGTCAAT
Source organism: Mungos mungo (assembly GCA_004023785.1). Taxonomy (NCBI): domain Eukaryota; kingdom Metazoa; phylum Chordata; class Mammalia; order Carnivora; family Herpestidae; genus Mungos; species Mungos mungo. The sequence continues at coordinate 11,013 of PISW01004390.1, forward strand.
CATTTTTCTACATACCAGCAATGAACAAGTCAATTAAGAAGTAAAAAGAATACCATTTTCCTTAGTAGCACCCCAAAACTAAAATCCAAAGATATAAACTAAAATATATTAGAAAATATATGTATACATATGTATATATGATGTCAATGACAAAAACTACAGAACTCTGATAAAAGGTCTCAAGGAAGAACTAAATAAATAGAAAGATATCCCATTTTCTGAACAGGAGGACTCCATATTGTCAGGATTCCAGTTCCTCACAGCTTCATCTTTAGAATCAACAAAATCCCATTTAAAAGCCTATCAAGTTATTGTGGTTACCTACAAACTGATTCTAAAGTTTATATAAAAAGGCAAAAACAAAAACAAAAAAAACCCAGAAGGTACAGCACATACCACAGAAGAATGGAGTCAAAGGAGTGATAGAATCGAACTTTAAGACTCTTTAGAGATGAGTCCCTGAGTGGCTCAGTTGGTTAAGCGTCCCACTTCAGCTCAGGTCATGACCTCATGGTTCCTGGGTTTGAGCCCTGCGTCGGCTTCTGTGCTGACAGCTCAGAGCCTGGAGCCTGCTTCAGATTCTGTGTCTCCCTCTCTCTCTGACCCTCCCCTGCTTGTTCTCTGTCTCTCAAAAATAAACAAATGTTAAAAAAATATATAAAAAAGACTTTTTAGAAAGTCATATCAATCAAAATAGTATGACATTTATGAAAGTAAAGACAAAGATCAATGAAAAAAATATAGATCCAAGGATGAACTACACATAAATATCTCAACTGATCTTTGGTAAAGGAACAAAGGCAACAATGGAGAAAAGATACTCTTTTCAACAAATGGTACTGGAACAAAAAGATATCTGCATGCAAAATAATGTATAGAGACATAGACCTTACACCTTTCTTAAGACTTAGCCAAAATGGAACAGAGACCTAAATGCAAAATTTGAACCTACAAAACCCCTGGAAGATAACACAGGAGAAAATCTAAGTGACCTTGGGTATAAGAGTAACTTTTTGGATACAACACTAACCGCATGAACCAGTAAGCTGGATTTTATTAAAATTAAAAATTTTTGTTCTGCAAAAGGCATTGTCAAGAGACTATGAAGAAAAGCCATAGACTGGGAGAAGATATTTGCAAGACATATTTGATTAATGACTATTAACCAAATTATACAAATAACTCTTAAAACTCAATAATAAACGGACAAAACTGATTTTAAAATGGGCAGATTGGGGCACCTGGGTGGCTCAGTCCGTTGAGCGTCCAGCTTCAGCTCAGGTCATGATCTCATGGTTGGTCGGTTCGAGCCCTGCATCGGGCTCTGTGCTGATAGCTAGCTCAGAGCCTGGAGTCTGTCTTCAGATTCTGTGTCTCCTTCTCTCTCTGACCCACCCCTGCTCAGGCTGTCTTTTTCTCTCTCTCTCAAAAATAAATAAAATATTAAAAAAATTTTAATGTGCAAATGACCTGATAAAAAGCACTTTACCAAAGAAGATATGCAGTTATCAAATAAACACATGAAAAAATGTTTGACATCAAGTATTATTAGGAAAATGCAAATTAAAACAATATGATACCACTGTAGTCCTATTACAATGGCCAAATCCAAAATACTGACAACAGCCAAGTCCTGGTGACAATTTGTAGTAATAAACTCTCATATACAGGTTGTGGGAATCAAAATGGTATAAATACCTTGAAAAACACTTTACTAGTTTTTTGTAAAACTAAGCACATTAATGCCATAAGATATAGCAGTCAATTTCACTAAAGAAGCTGAAAACTTATATCCAAATATAAACCTACATGTGAATGTTTCTAACAGTTTTATTCCTAACTGCCAAAACTTGTAAGCAATCAAGATGTTTTTTATTAGGTGAATGGATAAATAAACTCTGGCATATCCAGACAATGGATTACTGTTTCGTGAAACAGAGAAAAAGGAAGGAGGAGGAGGAGGAGAAAAAGAAGGGAAGGGAAGAGAAAGGGAGGGGAGGGAAAGGGAGGGATGAGATGGGACAAGACAGGGTTATCAACCCATGTAAAGACACGGAGGAAAGTGAAATGCTTATTATTATGTGAAAGTCTGAAAAAACTATACACTGTTCCCAACTATATGACATTCTGTAAAAGGCAAAACTCTGGAGACAGTAAAGTGTTTAGTGGTTGCTAAGAACGAAGCACCTATTCAAAATAGGTACCTCCTATTCCTAACAGGTAGGGCATAGAGGATTTTTAGAACAGTGGAAAAAAAACGGTGATACTATAATGGCGCATACATGTCAGTATACATTTGTCAAAACCATACGAGGTACAACACCAAGTGTGAACTCCCATGTAAACTATGCCCTCTGAATGATAATCAAGGGTCAACATAGGTTCATCACTTATAAAACAATATGCCACACTGGGATGTTCATAGTGAAGGAAGTTACATGAGTGTGGGCCCAGGGGTTGTAAGGAATCACTGCACTTTCTGATGAATTTTTCTCTGAACCTAAAACTGCTTATAAAAATAAAATTTAAATAAAGGGGGTTGAGGATAAAGGGAGGTTATGACCAAAAATAAAGTGAAACAATCATTTTAAACTCAGTATCTATGTATCAAAAAAACTCATAGTAAAGTAGGACCAGAAAAAAAATCTCTATTTTTTAAAAAGCTCAGCTAATATAATTTATTTTTAAATGTTTTATTTTTAAAAGTTGGTAAAATCTGCAAAAATTATATAAAGATTTTTCATTTATAGGAATTTCTAAAACTTTTTGGTTTCACAGCATGCTTAGAGTTTTACTTTTTTTCATCTCACTCCAGGCCAAAACAAATACTTAACAGACTCATTTATAAAGTATGAAAGTCTAGACTATAGCATAAGCATTTTGGGTCTAAAAACTTAGTCATTTTAAAAAGGTTAAGGGCTCCTGGATGGCTCAGTCGGTTACATGTCCAACTTCAGCTCAGGTCATGATCTCACAGTTGTGGTTTTGAGCCCCACGTCGGGCTCTGTGCTGACAGCTAGCTCAGAGCCTGGAACCTGCTTCAGATTCTGTGTCTCCCTCTCTCTCTCTGACCCTCCCCTATTCGCATGCTCTCTGTCTCTCAAAAAAAAAAAAAATAATAATAATAATAACATTTAAAAAAACTTAAAAAAGGTTAATGGATATTAATTGGAAATAATCATTCCACTTTCATTTTTGATGTTATTTATTTTTGAGACAGAGAGCAGGTGAGCAAGAGAGCATGCTATCACAGAAGTGGGGAAGTGGGGAAGAGAGAGAGGGAGAAAGAATCCCAAGCAGGTTCCATGCTGTCAGTACAGAGCTTGACAATGGGCTTGAACTCACAAACTGTGAGATCATGACCTGAGCTGAAATCAACAGTTGACCAACTTAACTGGCTAAAGGCACCCAGGTGCCCCATTTCATTTCACTTTTAAAAAACACAGTTTCTCATTTTATATGTATGCCTGAGACCACACATAACTTCTCAAATCTTGAAACCAAATCAGACATCATCAACCTCATTATTGGTTCCACAAAGATTTTTGACATTTTATTTTTATTAGCATCATTAACCACAATGATGGAAAATCTAAATTGTTAAAGATAGGAGGTCATTAAAGTAATGAAACCTGATTTAATGTTGAAGCAAATAACTATCTCAAGCTAGTAGTGCACAAAGTACCAGAAAGATACCAAATTTTGCTGTGTTTCCTTTGAAAATGTAAAATATCTTGTGGGGCTTGATTTATTATGGTTCACTATTTTGGATGGATGAATAATTACACACTCTTTCATGCTAGATATCCTAGTATTAACACTGAGTACATTTGCTTATTATTGGATAAATTTTATAAATGCACTTTAGAAATGTATCAAATAATTTTTAGAAGATATGTTTTGTATCTAGGAAGTAACTTAACCAAGAAGGTGAAAGACCTATACTCTGAAAACTATAAAACACAGATGAAAGAAACTGAAGATGACACAAACAAATGGAAAGGTATCCATGCTTATAGATTGGGAGAACAAATACATTTAAAATGTCCTTATTATCCCAAACGATCTATACATTCAATGCAATCCATATCAGAATACCAACAGCATCCTTCATAAAAACTAGAATAAATAATACTAAAATTTGTATGAAACCACAAAAGACTCCAGATAACCAAAGAAATCTTGAAAGTAAAGAATATAACTAGAGATATCACAATCCCATTTTAAGATATACTACAAAGCTGTAGTAATTAAAACAGTATGATACTTGAACAAAAATAGACACATAGATCATTAGAACAGAACAGAGAACCCAGAAATAAATTCACTAGTGTATAGTCAATTAATCTATAACAAAAGAGGGAAGAATAAATAAGGGAAACGGATGGTGCCTTCAACAAATGGTATTGGGAACACTGGACAGTTACATGCAAAAGAATGAAACTGGACCACTTATACCATACACAAAAATGAACTCAAAAGAGAGTAAAGACCAAAATGAAACTATAAAATTCCTAAAAGAGAACACAGGCAGTAATGTATCCTACATTGGCCATTAACAATATTTTTCTAGATATGTCTCCAAGGGAAAGAAAAGCAAAAATAAACTATTGGGAGTACATCAAAATAAGAACTTCTGCACTGCAAAGGAAATAACAAAACTAGAAGACATCCTACAGAACGGTAAAAGATATTTGCAAATAACTTATCAGATAAGGGGTTAGTAATTAAAATATATAGAAAAACTTCTAAAACTCAACACCCCTAACAAATAATCCACATCAAAAAATGGGCAGAAGACATGAAGAGACCTTTCTCCAAAGATGACATACAGATGGCCAAAAGACACACGATAAGATGCACAACATCGTTTATCATCAGGGAAAGGGGAATCACAACCACCATGAGGTATCGCCTCACACCGATCAGAATGACTAAAATCAAACACCCAAGAGACAATAACTGTTGGCAAGCATGTGGAAAAAAAAAATACTCATGCACTGTTGATGGGAATGCAAACTGGTACTGCCAATGTGGAAAATAGTATGGAAGTTCCTCAAAAAATTAAAAAATAGAATCATCATATGATCTGGCAATTCCACTACTGTTTATTTACCCAAAGAATGCTAAAACATTTATTCAAAAATATATGCACCCCTATGTTTACTACAGCATCATTTACAATAGCCAAATTATGGAAGCAACCCAAGTATTTATTGATAGATGAATAGAGAAGATGTATGAATGTGTGTATACACATAGACACACACACAATGGAATACTATGTAGCCATTTTAAGAAAAATATGCTATCATCTCATCTGGAGAGTATAATACTAAATGAAATAAGTCACTTAAAGAAAGATGCATACCACGTGATCACATTCATAAATGGAATCTAAAAAACAAAACAAGGAAAGAACAAAAGAGACAAAAACAAACAAAAAACAAAACAAACTCTTAGAGAACAAACCAGTGGTTACCAGAAAGGCAGGTGAGTGGATGGGTAAAACAGGTGAAGGAGATTACAAGTACACAGATCTTGAAGAACACTGAGTAATATATAGAAATGTTAAATCACTATGTTGTACTCCTAAAACTAATATAGCAGTGCATGTTAATTATACTGGAATTGCTAAGTAAAAAAGTTACTTTAAAAATTAATATATTAATATCCACTGGACTTTACTTAGATCTTTTATCTTGCAATTTTACCAAATTTTTATATTTATTATTACTTAAAATTTGTTAGAGGATATGTACTGATTTGGTAGTAGTATATACTTGTATTTTTTTAACTACTGAATCCAGCTCATTCTAGGATCCTAAAATCTATTAAAGTTAGTAATACAAAGCAATGAAACAAAGACAGCTTGATCCCTAAGACATACAACAAAGTTATCAGTAAAATCTTAAGTGAATAAAAATCTGAGTCACTGTTTTCTCATATAAAAGCATCTATTGCTCCTGTGATAAAACAATATAATTTTTTCTTCCACAACCTGTAAATAGGTCAAACAGCAAAAACTTAGAAAATGTCCTGAGTTCCTTTGAAATTAAAAAAATAACCCTTCTATAAAAATTAAAGTTGGTGGTAACAGAGAGTTGATTTGTTAAATGACCCAGAAAAATCCCCCAAGCATCATCATAAGGCAGAAGAAAACTAGCTGGTTTGTTGCTCCCTGGTCAACAGGTTCCTTAATCATTAGTTAATGCTTTGGTATTCATGTAGGGCACAGAAAAAGCCAAGTCTGATTACCTCTGCTATGTTCGAGTCTGATTTTAAGTGACCACTTTTCATTGTGAGTTTATGAAATCTTTAAGAGAAGCTGTGCAGGAATATAATAAATTTGAGAAATAAAGCTGTCTCCAGCACCCCACAGATCCCAGTGGATATAATTTCACAGAACTGAGTTACTGCTCAGGACAGCCAAGATATTCTTAATGCTCCAATCTATAGCCCAAGATTCTCTGATTTACAGTTCTAGAGGGAATAAAGACTTCTGGTTAATACAATGAGAAAGAAACAAAAGCTACCAACAAAATCTGTGATTTAGTTAATAAAATGCTGTTTGACTTCCTGAATCTCTCGGAAACTTTTATCACAGTTGTGGGTCTATTATTTACACAATTGAAATAGCACTGAATGTCAGAAAAAATTAAATCAAAGAAAACTATTAACCCCCTCCCCCCCCACACACACACACATACACAACTGCCAAGAACAAAAGGAAACTCTGTTGATCCCTTTGGATATTCTCGGAAGTCTGGATGCATAAACTCAACTGAAAATTCCTATTTGTAGTCAGAATTCACTTATAATTTTACTAGAAACCATGAACTTTTTGCATGTTATAGAGCAAGCCTAAATACCCTAAATATTAATTCCTAAAAATATATATATAATACAATACTCTTCTCAATTATTAATTGATTTTTAATTAAATCTTCTTGTGTGTACACTCCATTATTTTGGTAGTAGAGGTTGGGTTTGACTGCAAATCCAAAAACTTGCTCGTCTGTATTTTTGGAACTTAATTATGTTGTCTCTCTTCACTGCTCTAATGTTCCACAATAACATATTCTGTCTTCAAGGATAAGCCCAATTCATTCTTTTCCCACAGAGCCTTTGTCTTTCCGTGACCTGGCATAATAAAGACAGTGAAACTCTCCACTTTAAAGACACCAGCTTCTTATAATCTGACATTCCTTATCAATTCTGTTCAGAACGTCCTGCCCCGTTATGTACGCACTCTACTACATTATCTGTTTCCCATCTTATCATCTACAGACACTTATACTTACTGTTTATCCCAAGCCCCTTCTTTCCACCCACCCTGTTACCCTGGACCGTTGACTTCCTGTGTCCGCTAAGAGTTCACTAGTCATTCTGGGAATGTGGCCACCAGCTGGACTGTGGGCATTTCTCACCTACTCTAGCTTAGACCTTGGAAAATTACATCTATTTGAAGCCCTGCCAGAAGTCCCTGAGAAGTTTGTCTTAGTCCTAGAATAGACCCTAAGTGACTATTTTTGGTTAATTAAATATCCACTGATTTGAGTTAATTTCATACTTCCAATTTTTCCTTGGAAATAAAAACAACTTGCTTTTTCTCAACAGCAAAAGGAATAGAAAGCCTAGTTGTGATGTTACTCGAATATGTATCTTTACAACTTGGGTGGCTCAGTCGGCCGACCATCTGACTTTGTTTCAGGTCATGATCTCATGGTTTGAGTTGGAGCCTGCATCAGGTTCTCTTCTGTCAGCATGAAGCCTGCTTCAGATCCTCTGTCCCTCTCTGCCCCTCTCCTCCTTGTGCTCTCAAAAATAGTTATAAAAAAAAAAAAAAGAAAGAAAGAAATAGTTGAAAACCTTGTCTGATGAGAGTTACCTAATCATCACCTCACCTCCTAGTTCCCAGGAAGCCTAAAAAAAATTTAATGATAATTTATAATTTGTAGTTTCTATATACATGCTTTAAGAAATCTGATTGTCTGACTTTACTGATTTTTTATTTTAAATCTAAGATGGCACCAAGTACAAGATGCATAATTTACTTAATATAGTATTTTCAGAAAAATACTATTAAATCCACACATTGATTACAATGTTTATCCATACTTCAGACATTAGAAAAATGGTCTATCTCGGATAAATTCCTTACTTAATATTTTTCTTGATACACTATTATTTTCAGTATGTGTTTTTAAACCATCTTTGATCTTTGTCTCATAAGGTGCTAATGAACAGAAGGGGAAGAAAGAAAACAAAGAATCCTAACCAAAATCCCAGAGAGGGAAGGATCACATTTTCCTTTCCTAAAGCTGGTACTTTCAACCAATATAAAAGAGAAAATATATTTAAAAAATATTTAGTTTGTTAGAAGATACTGGTTTTTGTTCACATGTTAACTTTTGCAAAGAGGAAAGGGAAACGTGTCTCCTCCTTTCAAAATGATTGGTTGGACAAGTGTTAAAATTCACAATTCAAAGAAAAAACATTAAGATAAAAATCACTAATTATGGTACAGATACAACATGACTATAATGATGAGAAATTAATATGGTCTTATATGATTAAAATTATTAATCATACTTTTTAATGAACTTAATTTCAAAATTCTAAATTTATTATAACTTTTGTTAATTCAATCTCTAAACTATCACTTTAGCTTTATTTTTAATTCACTTTTCCCACAGATTATTGCATATCCCACGAATAGTTTTAATGAAGATAGAAAATACTGATCCCTATTTGCAAGTTGGAACAGCTTAAACAGTTTAATGGATTTGAAATACCATTTAAGAAAAAAATTAATTAGGAACTGAGAATATTAAGCATAATTTAAAATGTTTGACAAGTAATAAGACTGTATTTCTATACCATGTTATAGGTAATAAAGTAAAAATATTTCTACATTAATACAAATATTTAAGCTTTTCTTTCACTTAATTGCCTCAAGTCACTGGAATGCTGCTCCTTTTTACACTATTTCAATTCCCTTTCAAGATTTAAACGTAAAACAATCTCTCCCACCTACCACAACTTCAGAAAAATGACAGCGTGTGCCAAAGTATGTGTAAGTTCAAATCATTAAGGATATTAAAAAAGGGAACCTTTGGAGGAACTTAAACTATAAGAGATAGCTTAGAGATAGAAAGAAGACAGAAGCACTCCACTAATTATTTTGGTCTAACACTGTAAATACTGGAATGCCACCAAAAGCAGTCCATGGCTAGATCCAGTGGGTGCAAAACACAAAGCAGGCAAGCAAACAACAGACAAGGTTTTCTTTCCCTTTTTACTTTTCTCCTACTTTATCCTTTACTCACTCTCTTACTTTACCCCTACGTTATTTTTCCTCTTATTCCATGAGAAGAGCAAAAAACAGTTCTGTTTTGGGCACCTGGGTGGTTCAGTCGATTAAGTGTCTAACTTTGGCTCAGGTCATGATCTCTAGGTTCATGAGTTCAAGTCCCGAGTAGGGCTCTGTACTGACAGCTTAGAGCCTGGAGTCAGTTTCAGATTCTGTGTCCTCCTCTCCCCTCCTCTCCCCTCCCCTCCCTCTCTCTTTCTCTCCTCTCTCTCTCTCTCTCTCTCTCTCTCTCTCTCTCTCTCTCTCTCTCTCTCTCTCTGCCACACTCTCTCTCAAAAATAAGCAAACCTTAAAAAGTTTAAAACAATTTTTCTGGTTGGTAGAATTATGCCCCCCTTCCAAATATTTCATGCCCTAGTTTCTGGGAGTGTGAGTCTGATAAGATATGATACCTTATATGACAAAGAGACTCTGTAGTTGTAATGAAGTTTGCAAATTACTTGACCTTAAGTAAAGAGATAATTCTAGATTATCTGGACAGGCTAGGTGTAATCCCATGAACCTTAAAAAGCAGAAGCGGAAGTGGAGGTGAGGGGCTGTGAGGGAAGGGGAAGCAGAAAGGGAATCTAATAAGCTACTGGAGCTTGAGGATGGAAGGGGCCGCTGGACAAGGGTGCGGAAGCCTCTGATAGCAGAGTGCACATCTTGGCAAGGAAACAGAGATCTCAGAGCTACCACTCCAAGTAAACGGATTCTGTCAACAGCTTGAATGAGGAAACAGATTCCTTCCCAGGTCCTACAGATAAGAGGTCACTGGTAGACACCTTGATTTCTACCTTGTGAGACCCTGAGCTGAGCCCCTTCAAACATTTGACCTACAAAAATGTGAGATGATAAATCGGGTTGAAGACACTGTGTTTATGATGCAGCTATAGAAAATACGTATAAGAAAAAAATTCCATTTCACCCAAATATACAAATATATGTACTTTTTCTTTGCACCTGTTTTTATGTTAATGGTCTTATTATTTTTGCCTAGATATATGCTTTGAATTCCACCTTTCACTTCTTTCCTAGAAATACTGATATCACTTCTAATTCCAACCTATTCCTAACCCTTGCCCATCTCATCTGCATATAAACATACTGAAGACTTCAATTTTAACTGTTCTCAAAATACATCTTTCCTTTGACTATTATGCTGTTTGTTCTTTCATTTAGAGGGTGTTCTTCATTCCCTCTTTTGCTTTTATTTCACAGCCATATATCAATCTCTCTATTGGGTAGCTCTCTTTGAGGGTCCTGTAGGCAGCTCTAACTCAATAGCTTCAAAACAGAATTCACCTATTCCTGCTGCCTTTTAAACTCTGTGAGTGGCACCAAAAGCCATTCAATTGATCAAGCGAAATCCTGCAGATCCCACCTGTCTTCATCGCCTAAATCTAATCTAAACCTTAGCATCCTCTGTTGACTTCATACGCTGAAAAACTGACGACCTTCATTTCTCTCCACATTTTCTGCCACGATTCTCATGAACACCAGCATCATTTGTTACCTGGGTAACTAAATTAGACTCCAAACTCATCTACTTTACAAACCCTTGTTCTCCTGTAAAACTTTCACAATATTGGATCTAAAGTGAAATTTCCAAATCTAGTATGCAATCATGTTACATTTGAGCACTTAATGTAATATCCAGAAAGGTTCTAAGTGCTTGATGTGTTTCCATGTATTTAGTTCTTATTACAGCCTGCTGGATAGATGAGGAAACTGAAGTCTGAGGAGATCACCTTCCTCAGATGGAAGAGCAGGAGGGGTTGGAGGTGTCAGACATCAGCACACGCGCTGCAGTTGTTAACACTGATTAGGCTGCCTCGCTACTTGCCTGCCACAGTGCCCTCCGCCACCCTGCTCACTTGTCCGCATTTCTCATTTCACAGATTTCAAAAGAGATTTACTTCACCTTCGAAAACTAGTTTGTAGACATAGTAATTAGAGCTCAAGTTAGCACTCACAATCTCATTTGAACTTCACAACAAACTTGATTACATCAAGCAAAAGAAAAAGAGAGAAAATGTACATCAAGGTGTTTACTCTGCTTAAATAACAGCATAGCTAAGGGGGATAAAAAACATGCTCCCCAAAACTCTATACCACATTTATTATTATTTGTAATTATGTCACAAATGTTTATAGAGCACTTGTTATGAACAAAATACTATGAGAAAATGCTGGAAAAAAACAACTGGTGAATTAGACCATTATGGTTTCTTTTTCCACTTGTAGTCCCTATTTTTTCGTTCAGGAAATGGAACTTTGAACAAGTATTTTAATAGTTAATGATTTAATTATATTTAATTAAATTCTAAAGGAGAAAGAGGACCATGACCTGGTCTGAGAAGTTTCTTAAGAGAAAATGACATCTTAAACAAGCCGTTAAGCATAGAAAGGATAATTTTGACTATAGCTCTAGAATGATTCATTTAATTTAAATGCTGCTAACGTCTGCATCGACCAAACATCCAGTGTGACTGCTGATCAGAGTCAGTGTCTACATCATCTCAAGTTAGAGACATTAAATGTCAGTCAAATCAGGGCAATGAGTACAGCATCTTAATAACTGAATTCTACTGCATTGGTGAAAGGATTTTATGAATGTCTGTTCTCAGATCATTACCGGAGCTGCTAAATAATTATGAGGTGTGGACCTTGTCTGCAAGGCACTTTTTCCACTCTTCCTGGAGATAAGATGAACACAGGTCAAACAATTTAGGAACAACATCTCAAAGTGCAGGCACTAGGGTTTACGTATGGTGCCAGACGGCCTTCAAATATGCCGCTTTTCCTTGGCTGAAGATTTTCCTGCACCGACTAGTGGATTTCCGGTCCTTTACTGACTGCGTTTTCTTTTATCCACGTGTTCTAGCTTATCCTATAGGACTGGCTCAAGGTCTCTGTCCCGCTGCTGCTCATTACCTGTCCGTGGCTCCCAGCAACCTGAAGGGAAAAACTCAGCCTGGTAGAAGCCTGTCATCTGGGAGACTTTCTCATCTCTTTCCAGTTTTAATCTCTAAGGAACTTGAGCTTTTGAGGGACCACTGGATTAACAGCTGTTCATTCACTCACAAGCTCATGCATTCAATCGCTGGGCAGCTAAGACCTCTTTTTTCACTGTCGTATTTCTTTGAGTCTCCGCTATCATAAAACCATACAAGAGTGGCTCTCATAAAGTTCTTTTATTTCTATTTTCAATTAGACCTCTGACAAAAATATACATAATTTAAGTTCCACCCGTCAATTTATACTGAATACCAGTCCATAAAACATATGAAGTTTACTGACTAAATATACATTAAATCTGTTTCACTCCACTGTTTCCCACTTTTAAAAACTCGCTGCTTCTTTTATAGGGTGAAAAATAGATACACATATATAAACGAACCGAACAAAGTAAGTTTTCAAAAAAGCCATTGAATGCAAAGGTTTGCAACCTGTCTAATACCAGTGTAACCTCTGACTTCTGATAGACTTGAAGATGGCTGTTTAAAACCAACCATGAGATTAGCTTAAATAGAGTCTATCAGGCTTGAGCCTACCTATCATTTCACTGGGAAGGCTGTTCTATGCCCCATAGACTTGCTCAAGCTCCCCTTAATACTCTGCCAATGAACTCTGTTCTTCCGTATCTCAATCTCCACTATCCATTACTTTAATTTTTTATTGCATGTCTGTCCTCTGTGCCAGATTAACTCCATAGGACAATCATAGCGTCTGTTTATAATTTCTCTATACCCCGTCCTATTAGCATCAAACACCTAACACAGGCTACATAACAAAGAACTGGAACTTACCATGGTTTATGTAGAAGAACCTACCACGCAGGAAAGCTGAGTTCCATTTTGGGAGCAAAACATGAAAACAAAGAAATGGGGGGGGGGGGAGGAGAGGAGGAGAGGGGTAAAGAACTGGGTAATGTGATTCTCCAATTCTACATCTCAATTTTCTTAAGTTTTAAAATTAAGGGATCAGAAGAAAGAACTTCTTGCAACCATACGCTTCTTCCGTTTGTAGTTTTGCATTAAGCTTCTTTGCTCTTATCCACTGAAGGCTTAAAAAAAATTAAACTCTTTAGAATTTTCTACTTTTTTTCCCCACAAGTAGAACAACTTTCTCCTTAAACTCACTGGAAAATTTTCAGGACATCATGGGGGATCTTAAGATTCTAAAATTTTCCCCATTGAACTTCAAGCTCTCTTTGCATTACATAAATATGAACCTAACTGAAATAGAAAATAATAAAAACAAGAAAGAAAACTACACTCCATGTTTTAATATATGGCTGAGTTTAACATCGTTTGAAACCATAAGTGCACCACTGTTAAATTTTAAATTAAAATGATTTATTTTTTAGAGTTGTGCTCCATATTCACTCCAAGAAATAGTTAGATTTCCTCCTCTGGCTTTTACGAATGGCAATAATTAAAACATTTCTTTTAATAATGTATCTTTTGTAACGTAAAAGTGTTCCCTTTGGAGGAGGGAGTGCATTATGTTCTACATTCTACAGTTGCTATGGGAATCACCAAAATGTCATTTTCCTTTTGTTTATCTCAACGTTCCAAATTAAAATGTATTTCTCACAAGTTGATACATCCGTATCTTCCTTTAACCAGTATTTTCTCTGAGGAAGAATGGGTGGAAATAGCCTATTCAAAATCAAAACCCAACAATTCATTTACTACTATCTATATATAATTAAATGCAATGCTCTTGTGAGAAAAGGGCCTGTGTACTTTCACAAGGGGCAACAGAATGATTATATTCTCCTGCATAAAATAAATGATAGTAAATGATAGACAGATGGGCAAGTCTTGGGCCAGAGGTCATTTATTGTGACCTTTTTCAAGATTGGCTGCAAATCCATCAAACTCTACAGTTGTAGAACTGCTAATGAGTTCCTAATTAGGAATTAGTCAGCCATATTAATAATATGTAATATTCCCCGAGCTTGTCAACAGGGAAAAAAAAATATTGATGCCTGTCCAACTGGGTGACCTTTGCTACAGTGGATTCATTTTCCTTTTGAAAAGGTGGTTCCTCTTCCTAAAATTCTAAGGAAATGATGGCCCTAAAAAAATTCTAAAAAAAAAAATCTGAAAAATACATGCAAATACTTACTGCTAATAAAATGTTTCCATGTCAAAGTTTCCTTTCTAAATTTACCCCCTTTTAATTAGTTTATTCTGAATTCTTTCAAAAGATATCTAATGTCATGGTTAAACGTAAATATGTGTAGGTATGTATATATAATTATAAAAAGGCAAAGAAAGGTCAGTTCATTTTGCTTTTGTATAAACCATTTCATTAAGTTTCAAATCAAAAGGTTTTTACATGGTAAAGATCTTTCCTTTGGCTTTAGTAGAATGTATGAACTCCTCAAAAATCAAACAGTCAACAGCAGTGTTTAAACATCAGTGCTAAACTCAGGGTTCAAGAAAGTTAAAAAGCAAAAATTTGTGTATTTTTCCTTAGGATAAGCACATGAAAACTGTTGTAAATTATAATCCATATTCAGTATTCTTACATTTCCCCAAGTAGAATATTCTGCATATCCTCTCTGAACAACTTATTCATTAAAACATAAATGAGAGCAACACTATATATGGCCAAACAGTTTTGGAAACAAAGTCAGAGAGTGGTCGCTCAATGACAAGACATCTCACCATAAAATAGCAAAGTTGGGAAGGAAGAAAAGGAAAACAAAAGAACCAAGGTGCTTTTGTAGGAGACAACCAAGAGAGACAGGTGTATATTTTAGGGTATATCCAGTTGTTGGCTCAAAAATAAAGTTAGAAACACAGGCAGCAAGAAGTAGAGTGTCTTGGAATACCTGTCACTTCTGAGTTAGTAAGGCAAACAGGCCTCTAGGAAAATTCGCAGTGACTATGGCATGCTTTGATCCAGTTTTAAAAACACTGTTTTCAAAAGACTTACTTTTTTAAGTTTATTTTTCCCAAAGTATTTGAGAGTACTCACCCACACTCTACTACGAAATAGGTTTTATAATGAAAAATAAATCCTTCAACAAAATCTCTTTTACTTAAACACACACACACACACACACACACACACTTTCACTAATTCTAGGTAAAGGGATTTTTGTGTGTGTGTGTGCTCTGTTGTTTGACTAAACAGCAAGTAAAACTGTTTGAATTTCAGACTATTCTGAGGAGGTTTATAATGGGAAGTACAATATAAGAAGTAACTAACCACAGAAATGTATGTATTAAAAGCAAGCTGATTCACAGCAAACTTAGAAATCATAGCAAATATCAGATGCTGAAGAGATTTAGAAATATTTCTTATAAATAAAAGTATAAATCACTTTGCAGTCAATCACGAGGATTCTCTTATTTAAAAAAGAATAGTAAGACTCCAACTCTGAGAAGCAATGCATACACAAGCAAGAAGAGAATCCCAAGAACCTTCTGGTCTAATCCTGATCCTGGTAAGTAAGTATTCCCTCTTCTGTCCTTGAAAGAGGCTTTAAGACTATCCATGAACTCTTGCAGGAACTGAAGTCTAAGACTCTCCAACTACTTCTTAGGGGATTTAACTATACTTGGGGTCACCTAGTACCTGTTGGTTTTGTTAGAGCCACGGAGGCCAGTTAAGTATCCAAACAGAATTTTTATTCTGTTTTATGATCTCGACGCACTATAAAATATTGGATGAACACATTTGACTCAGCAAAGAGAAGTTGGCTCATATCTGTACTAGTAAATTTTCATTTAGGGAGATCAAAGAGCATCAATTTGATACCACACTTAGACATGAGTTCCCAGAGAAATAGGTTTTAAAATCTTTGTTTCAGTAGAGAATTTTGTAGAACTTTCTTTATTCCACTTTTCTCAAATGTAAAATGAAAATGAGGAAAATCATGCTCAAAGTGCATGAGGGCTCAATATAAGCATAAAGATATAATAACATTATCAGTGCCATTCCTCTTTAGAGTTTACCTTTTTCTTTCTGAGTGTCCCCTGTTGGATACTCCAAGTTTCAAGCTCCACTTTGACCTTTGTTCCTTATCTAATTTATTTTAAGCTTTCTTTATTTACTGATTTTTTTTAATCAATGCAGGAAATCTCCTGTATCCTCCTCTGGCTCCACACCCACATACTACTTACACAAGCTCACTCTGATCATTCACATCTCAGAGATTAGGGAAAAAATCATAATAATATAAAAAACAAAGTTTTTCCACAGGAGACATTTCCTGGATGTGTTTTCCATACCAATTTTGCACACTCCATGTACACATACACGTAATGTTACTAAGTTTATGTCATGGATAAAATTTGCTTCCATATGTGATATATAACTGGGTCATAGGCTTGACCCTTTAGCCAATTTGAAGAAAAGTGGCAAGTTAGAGTTACAATGTTTGAATTGACTGGCAAATTAGAGTTACAGTGTTTGAATTGCACAGGGTGTTCCTCCACAATTTTAGTTACTGGTATGTAATACCAGTAATAAATGAACATTTTTGATTTTTCAAATAAGCACATAATACAAATACGCTTGACTTGCGGTTGGAATAAAGACCTACTGTTTATTGATACTTCATCAATTAGCAGATCGGCAGAAAACACATGGTGCCTTCCAATCTGGTAATCTGGAAAGGGTAATTTAGTAAGAGAATTTGGGGGACATCTGGGTGGTTTAGTCGGTTAAGTGTGTACTCTTTGGTTTTTAGCTCGGAGAGAGATCCCACAAGTTTGTGAGTTCAAGCCAGGCATGAGGCTCCTTGCTGTTAGCACAAAGTCCACTTCAGATCAGAGGTCCCCCTCTTTCTCTGCCCCTCCCTTGTTTGTGCTTTCTCTCTCTCAAAAAAAAAAAAAAGCTAATAAAAAGCTCTTTTGTAAAGTTCTCAGCAAGATGTAGGGACACCAGAATAGAGAGTGTTGAGGAGCTAAGGGGTTTACTGAGGGGGTAAATGGTCCATTACCATTTTCAGGCTTAATGGTGAGAGGCGGGAGCCATCCCACAACCCAGAATGAAACAGCCAATGGGACAGGACTACGTAACTTTAGCTATAGACTTGGTCATGGGAAGCAATAGACCCAAAGAGATACTAAAAGGAGGAAGTAAAAGAAATAAATACCTGGCCTCATTCTGCTCCCTTTCTCCTGTCTCTAGCAAGGGCTCCTTTTGGCTAAATCCAACCAAAAGGCAGAAACCAAGAGTGCCCTTTGTGAAGAAGACTGAGTACGAGTGGGTCTGAAGGAACATAGACTAATCAGCACAAGTGAAATCAATTTTAGTCAAAAATATTTTTTTCAGAAATAAGCATATTAAATGCCTTACTTTAAAACTTTAAATGATTAGCAAAACCTGATGGCATCTTAAGGTTATTGATAAGGAAAGATGTATTCACTTCTCTCAGTGATGTTAGGCTATAACTCTGAATGAAACTATAATAAAGATATACATATATATTACTTAAACATGTTACAAAGGAAATTTAAAACATTAATTGCATTTTTTATTGAACACTAAATATAATGAAAATGTTTGTCTATTAAGGAGGTTAAAACATGTGAACGCATACAGAGTGACATTATCTAGATACTGAAAATTCTGAGGATATCTAAATTATAGGAAATATAGGCTATTTTGTTATCCAGTAGAGTTGAGTAAATTCCATGATTCTATTCTCTGCTCTAACAGACATAACCTTAGTTAACTCCCACCTTATATTTCATTCACAGAGGCTTCTTCATAATGGTGGACAGGTGGGTGGGAAATACAGTTTGGAAGCAAAACATCAAAAGGAAGTTAAGCAAACCCCACTCTTCAAGCTCTCCTGACCCTCTAACTGTTTGCCGTGCATCAAGTGGGCAAAAAAAAAAAAAAAATCCCAGTGAGGGGCACCTGGGTGGTTTAGTCAGTTAAGCGTCCAACTTTGGCTCACGTCATGATCCCACGGTTTATGAGTTCGAGCCCTGCGTGCTGACAGCTCAAAGCCTGGAGCCTGTTTCAGATTCTGTGTCTCCCTCCCTCCCTGCCCCTCCCCTGCTGATGTTCTGTCTCTCTCTCCTCTCAATAATAAATAAAAACATTTTAAAAAATCCCAGTCAGTCAAACAAATGAAAATAAAAAATACATTTTAAAAAATAGAAAAAGGAATAAAAGTTTGAAAAGGAAAAATCAAATATGAAAATACCTTATTCATATGATACAGATCATATTCATTGCCAACAAGCAGAAATGCTCTGACAAGAGAAGAGTTTGTGATCCATTCCATTCCCGTCCCTCAAGAGAGGTTGCCCAGGGCTAATGGAATAACATTACAGGATAACACGGTGACTGAATCTGGAAAGCTCACTACTACATTACTTGGTAATAAACATGTGGATCTTCTTTTCCCTCGTGCTTCCAGACACTGTAAATGACAATAAGGGCAAATAGCATTTGAAAAGTGTAGATGTCTCAGAGTAGTTTATATAGATCACCTTTTGAGAGGTGAGAGAATATCAGAGGAGTAGGAAAGAGTAGGACCAAAAAAACAATAACAAAAACAAAAAAGGATGGACAAAGTAAACACTGCTGCCATTATTTCTGCTTTGACAAAACTCTTTATATAAATAATCTTAGAAATGTACTGAGAAAGACCCCCAAAAACAATTTTGTTGAGAAGTTACCATTAAACATCAAATAACAATCAACCACGACTGACACAGACACTGTCCATTGTATGTGCTCAACCGTGTGGAATTAATGGTGAACGGGACAGGCACTGAACAAAGGTTATTGTTATACTCATTCTATAGTTAAGGGAACTGAACACAGTGAGATTAAGTGGTCTTTCCCATGTTATGTAGACGCTATGTGCCAGGGATGATATACAAACCTAAGCAAACTATGTTGTTAGCACAGTATTGTGGGGTTTTCTTTAAGAGTGAATGAAGACATGGATGATAAATCAAGAGACAAACAAAAGATTGTGGTCTTCGGCACTACTCAAGATTTGAGTACGGATGCCTTCTATGTACTGATTTCTTGAATGATTAATAGGGTTGATTTTAAGTTGTAAATGTTGAAAAAGAAAGATAATGTGCTTAACTTCTGGATAAATGAAAATAGCAACCATTTATTTCTTTAGCAGCCCTTGTGCAGTAGGAATTGTGCATATACCACAACTATGCTTCACCATCCCTTGGTTGTAACCCATTTTCAGATTTTTCAGATGAAGAAACCGAGGTACATAGATGTGGAATAACTTGCCTCAGACCACACATTTTGATGAAGATAAATATATCGTCAAACTTTAATAGAGTCCAAAGGCTTTGTACATTTCTTGTAAAACACACCACAGCCAATGCACTGACAGCATGGTACCTGGGCAAAGGCAGATAAGCCAAGTGGAATCAATCTGTATGTCTCCTTGAGAAATGATCAAAGTACTCGGGAAAGGGGCAGGCCTTGAACTTCTAAGGTGACCACCATGTAATAACTTGGCTATCCTAGTCTCCGCAGTAAAGAAATAATGTCAAAAATAAGAATCAAATTCATTTTTAAAATCACTGAAAGCTCCCAAAGATCAAGGCAAAAGTTCGGTATTTGGCTTCAGGGTCAGCAATTCATAGGGCAGGAATGTCTCCTTGGCTCCCTTTCACGATTTCTCTGCCTCATTTACTTTTCCTCTTTAAAAAAGAAATAAGGTTATTCTTCTAGGAAAGATCTAAAACTTCTGTTTTTGCATTTATTGTACTTAAATCTCAAAAGTTTTTACTATTGTTTAGAAACCTTTAATTCTCAAGGTATCTGGCAAAATGAGTTTTTCCCTTTGCAATGAAACAAAGGATCAGTTAGTAAGTTGATATGTGCAATCAGTTGAAGAGAACCATTTCTCTTTCCCAATCAAGTTTAAAAAAAATAAATATTAGATACTTTGTCCAGTATTTTATGTAAGGTCCACAAGTCTTTGTAGAGGGCTGATCCCCT
Organism: Mungos mungo; assembly: GCA_004023785.1. Lineage (NCBI taxonomy): Eukaryota > Metazoa > Chordata > Mammalia > Carnivora > Herpestidae > Mungos > Mungos mungo. The sequence goes on from PISW01004390.1 coordinate 31,336, forward strand.
TCCTATGATGGACACTGCCACTGTGGGTGGGCTGCAATGCCCGCCATGTTTGGGAAGGTCTCCACTGACTACAGACTTGGTCAAAGGGCACCCCTGTCCCAGCTGTGAAGGTCTCATTTCTGGGTGCTCATTCCTCATCGATATATAAGCAGCCTTCTTGTTCTTGTGTTCTACAATGCTCGAGGCACTAACAACAACAACACATCAGAACTCTGCTAGGTACTTACGAGAGGGATGACGATTAATCCCCACCCTCAAAAAAAAAAGTCAAAGTTATTTAAAAGTGATTATGTCAAACGCATATATGACTAAGAAACTGGCACATCAGTTAGTAGTAAAAGGTAATCATAGTGGTAGTAATAATAGACATACAGCAATAGTAGTAATAGAAACAGTGATAGATTATATTCAGTTAAGGGTTTACGTTGCAATACTACAGGCATTCAGTTCTTTAATACTCTGCCCATGAAGGAAAAAGTTAATTTATGGTAACCAAGAAAATGCATCTTGCTGATTTCCAACTGCAGGAAGCTCCAGTGGCTGAACTTTCAAATTCATGGTCATCTTTTTGCCAAGGCCACACCTGCTTTTTGGAAAGTGAATGCATGAGGAATACTAAGGAACCTATTTCTGGGGAGGGGGCACGGGGAACCCCTCTGATGACCAGCTTTGGCTTGAAGACTCTCTCACGGCTTTGCTGAACCTTTCGTAGATGGCATGGACATCTAGAACACTTCACTGCATCACAGCTCTCTGATTTCTTCACGTCTCCATCACATCTTATGGTTTCCTGGTCTTTTTTTCCTCCTTCCCTTCATTTCCTCAACCTTGCCCATTTTACCCAATCTTGGCTTATGCTTCTCAGAAGACCTGGACTAACACATCATTTTTCTTATGTTATTGCAGAGAGAAAAAGAGAGAGACACTGTGTTTCAGTAATGCTTGCCCAAGGCCACATATCCATTATGTTACAGCAATGGTATTTCCTCACAGATTTCTGATTTAAGCACTCACTTTAGTCACCACTCTGCAACCTGGGATAATTACAGTGAGAAGGGATGCAGACAGGAGCACTCTTCAAATCCTGTGTCAGGTCATCATTAGCTCTTTTAGAAGTAGGAAAGAACCCTATGCTTCATAAGAAAAAAAAAGGTGTTTTGTGGCTTTGATCCTACAATGGCTCCCACTAAAACTTGTGGTTACTGGTGATCTGTGTCTTTGTAGGTAAATCCTTCAAATTAGTATTTGCATATTTCCACAATGAATCCTGCATCTATTTATATTCCCATACTTGTATATCCTTTCCTTGGGAATAATACACTGAAAATTACTGGCATAGGGTACATGCATTATTCCATCACTGATTAAAAAGTTTATACTAAACAAAATTTTTAAAAATGAAAATAAAAAGTTTATAAACCACTAAAGTAATATTTTGTAAGCCTATCAAATCATCTTTGTCTCATGCTGTATAAATAAAAATTATTTATATCATGTATTATGGAGCTAGTTGAGAGGGATTAGTTATATGTGGGATCAATTAAGTATATAATCGTTTGAATCAATTACCTGCTGTGATACCTAGATTTTATATCTATTCCTCTAAATGCCCAAACTTAACCTTATTATGAAGTGAGTCAAATGAGAACGGGCACATCCTGCTTAGCCTACCCCCAGATAATCACATGTTCACCATTTTTTTTAACCAGAGTAACTTCCATCCCTCCTCTCTCCCTTCCTTCCTTCTTCCCTTCTTTCTTTCCTCTCTCTCTCTCCCTCTCCCTCATTCTCTTTCTCATTCTTTCTCTCTCTGTCATGGATATTATAGTCCTGAATATGAGCATGTATATGGGTAATAGCCAAGTATCACAAAATGAGGTCATTGATAAGTTAGCATTTTAACATGCAATAGATTTCTGCTAGTATTTTTACTTTATCATGTTGGAAACTCTAAATATATCCATCCATTGTATTATACAATTCTGCAGTTTTTTTCTTTGCAAATGATACAAGGAAATGCATTAGGACTCTTAGGCATGACACTAAATTTATGGCTTTTAAGTTATCTTCCAATACTTTCTATGAAAAACATCTCAAGATATAGTTCAACACAATGACAACACAGCAATGATACCACCACTCCTGTATTTAAAGTTTCCCCAAATCAAAGAATTTTATTCACTACTCTGTGAGAACTATAATCTAAAGAGATGAAAAATAAAAAGTATTTAATTCTTGAAGGTCAAGATGTATAAAATTTCCAAGCTTACTCTTTCCTTTTGAGGGTCAAGAGGTGAGGTGATTTAGTCACACTTTATCTCACTAATTAAGCCCAAATGCCCTAAACTTCTCTCCATACTACCTTCCATTCTTCCTCTCTCTTTGGAGCTAAGCCTGATATTTATCCAGATCCCTTTGTAAAAATCCCTCTCACTTGGTTCTATCAATTATGTTCAAATGACTCTTCATTCCACTCTAAGCATACTGAGGGGAATGCCATTTTGGAGCAAGCAAGATCTTTTGATCTATTTGGAGTCATTTGTGCATTTCACCTTTGTGGTGACCCTACCCACATCTCATGTGCACCTTCCCTTTTGTCGTTGGCAAAATCTTTACTATCATTTATTTGGGAAGAATAAATATGTTCACTGACCTGTTTGAACTGTCAGATACTGCTTCTAACGCTTGTAAAGATCTATGTTAGTATATTGATGGGAGGGGAAAAAAAGGATACTGGATGGTGGCTTGCTAGATATTTTCAAAGATTAAAAGAGTCAGAGGGGGAAAATATCAGCTTTCCTCCCCTGCAGTTCCCTTCTTACACATTCTATAACCCTTAATGAAAAGAAAGGTGCAATGTTATTTGTTGTTGATAATGTTTCAGATAAAGAAATGCCCCGAATCCGACTATTTGTCATGTTACCATAATTATGTATATGACTCCCAATTAAACTGTTCAGCATATAAACTCAGGGCAACACAGGCAAATGCTTGCCTCATTTACAAAGGCACTGTTTGATTATTTAGAGTTAAATTCCTCAAAATTAAAAAGAAATTAGTATGTTTTAGGAGTCAACTCCAAAGTAAAAGACTGATTTGCAACAAGTTTTATTTATGTAGTTAAGTGTCTTTTCTCTGAATTCTCATTGTACAATCTGCATTTTAAAAGTGTTATACATTAAGTGGGCACACTTTAAACATATACTAATTGGATCAGATAAGTGAATAGTTTCAACACTGAAGTGTTTTAGTCTAAGAGGTTTTTGGGCACAGCCTGAGTGATTTTAGTTTCTTGTGGCTTAAGTGATGCTGGTAGTTACTGGCTTCCCCTGACATACAGAACTCCGACGGTTGTAACTCCGGAGAATGGAGTTAAGAATGAACGGGTTTACAACTAGCCTAATTATCTCAAATGAATTGTCTGCTCTCTCCTCTCATTGATGCTTGCCTCTTGTATCTACCTTCTTTTGTTCTTGCTTTAACTCGTACTCTTTCCTGGCTTCTCCTGTTTTCAGACAGCCCAACATAAACTCTGGGGTCAGAAAGACCTATCAGACATCTACTGCCCACTGCCAAACTGGCTCTTGGTATTAGCCAACTGTACAGAGAAGGATGGAAATCATGTGATACCAATATATTCCCCTTATCTGCTGCTTTCAATATCGGCTAGGATTCAGAATTCCCACAAAAAAGGAAATAGAGGGACTGTTGAGCAAAATTAACCTCCTATAAAACTCATTTCACATGCAAACCTTACCAATCATAATTCCCTCTTTCATTTTTCCTGACTTTTTATTTAAAATAACATAAAACCTAACAAACATTTCCTAATCCCATGCTTTCAAAAATGGAACAGTCACTTTATTTTAAAATTTTATGAATCATGCCCTGATATTTCTTTCCCTTCCACTTATCCCTCACCCTTAATTAGTCTTGCTTAAATCTATCCATCTTTTTCTTAGGTAGAATAGGGAAGGAAATAATCAATTGTCTTATGAATGATAAAAACTTGATGAGGAAGAACCACTTTGAAAGATAATTACCGTTTTAAAGAATGTACAGGTAGTTTAAAACCGGAACTATATTTAAAGTAAGTTATTTCATAAGTCATGCAATTGTTCTAAGTTGAGCCAAGTTTTATAAAATGTAAAAATGATAATAATAGCAAACAACTACCAGTGGTCTGCTGGAAAACGGTATTTTTTTAAGAAGTTTCTTATTAATATCACAAAAAGTGCAATTTGCACAATAACTTCCTCTAGAAAGATAGTGAATTTTAGCACTAAGGGGTCCAAATGGAACAAAAATATCAATTCCTTATATGCCAGTGGTCTACAGACCAGAGTTTTAAGAAGCATAAAGCTCTCTATGTTGTCTTTCCCATGTTATGGAAAGATTAACAACCAGAATATCAAAGGATGAGCCAAGATCTCAGAAGACTGAAAAAAGCTGGATCAGAATGCAAAGGGGCAAAAAAGGAAGGGGAGGGAAGTGGAGGGAAGGAAAAGCATGAGCTAGGATACCACTTTCCATTTACAAATACTGTTATATTACGTAGTACTAATCTCAACTAGTCTTCCCAACTCTACGTGGATTTAATTATGCCTTTTTCTCAAGCATCTCACTTAAAACATGAACAAGTTTGAAATTTGAGGCAACATACCTAATGATGCAGATGAATTCCATCTCTGTTAAGCTGGAAAACCTGGTTAAATATTTGTGCTACCTTATATATAGGCCTGCACTTAGTAAGTGCACAATAAATACTTAGTAGGTTATAGAGCAAATCTTACTATATGACAAATTGTGATGTAAGTTTTGTATGTATTATCTCATGTAAACATTCACCTAGACTGGACTATTATCCTCTTTGTACAGAAGATAAAGCTGAGTTTAGAAAGGTTAAACATATTGTTCAAGGCCACAAAGTGAGAAAATAGCAGAGGTAGAATTTTAATTCCAAAAATCTGATGCCAAAACTCATGGTATTAACCATTATACTGTACTGTCTCCTGAAAAGCTTTCCAATTCCATGGTCTTTAAGCATAGAAATAAAATGTGAGCCACGTGGGCAATTGTAAATTTTCTAGAAACCACATTAAAAAGGTACACTGAGAGGTAAAACTAATTTTAGTAACATATTAACTTATATCTAAAATTCTACCATTTTCATATGTCATTAATACAAAATATTAATGAGGTATGCATACCTTTTTTGGGTTGACTTTGAAAATATTTAATACACATAACCCATCTCAACTGAGATTGGCCACACCTAAAGTGATCAATAGCCACCTGTGATTAGTGACTGCGGTATAGACACTGTAGCTCTAGGTTTACTGTGCATGCATGCTTGTGTGTATGTGTATTTTAGGCATGAATCACTCCTCTCCTCAAACAGTAACTTTAAAAGCTCAGGATTTTGTCCTTATATTTTTAAAAGCGTGTAAGTTAACCAGAGTCAATAAAGCTTTTTTACTTTCCCATTGAGCTTAAGTGGCTATGTTTCCGTAAAATCCTGTTAACAGCTTTATCCTGATGCCCTATCTCTGCAGTATCTTAGCACACGCCCAGGTACCCTCAGAATGGTTCTTGTTGACTGCCTTCACAGTGACAACTTTTCTCCATGAACCCCACATTAGATCAAGGCTGGAAAGAATTTGAGACCGGATGATGACCTCCAGTTAAGAAACATTATCCTTGCAACTCTTGATCAGGCAAACTCCAAATTTTCTGTTTAAAAATTACTTTTGTCTTTGAAAGGACATTCACAATAATTTTTTAAATGATGACATGAGGAGATATTGGATGAAGGCTCCAAGAAACACCGCACTGCCTTTGCAAAAAGTGAACCTTTCCTTTTTCTAAGAGAGAGAGCGCATGACAACTTCAGAATGATAAAAGCTATGGCTACTATGCCATCTGCCAAAATGGGATAAGCAGGCAAATAAATAAAAGCTGAGAAAATTATTCATAAAACATGATTTTGAAAACTAAATGCCTATCTCAAATATTTCTTATACAAATTACTAAATAATGATTTTTTTCTTATTAGTAATATATTTAAATAACTGGAGTTTTATTTTGTTTTGTTTTAAACCAAGTACTGTTAATGGGAGTATGGTTCAGGGGTGCCTGGCTGCCTGAGTTGGATAAGTGGCCGACCTACTCAGCTCAGGTCACGAACTCAAGGTTCTTGAGAAAGAGCCATGCCTCAGGCTCTGCACTGAACATTGATTCTGGTTGAGATTCTCTCCCTCCCTCCCTCTTTCTGGCCCTCTCCCATTTACACAGGAGCTCCTGGAAGCTGGAAATACAGCTCCTCTAGATGGAGACTACATCTCATACACAGTCGAAGGAGTTGGGAGTCCTTAGTTTCTTCATTAATACTTGGTTACTAAGTCTTTTTTCTTATCAGCTCTGAACCATACTAGGTAATGGATTTACAATGGTCAGAGTAGAGACATACACTTTATTCTGATGGTTTTGTAATCCAGATAGAGGGGGGAAAAGAGACTTAAAATTATTCCATGAATTGCTACAGAAAAACGACTTCAAGCGATTACATAAATAATTACAAGGTCAGATAAGTGTTTGAAGGGAAAATAATGCATTTTAAGAGAGTTTATAACAATAAAATTCAACCAAGAATAATGAACCCAGAAAAATATCTGACATTTGGGCACATGAATAATGAATATATAGGAATTAACTAGGCAATAGAGAAAAGGATAAGAGAGATAAGAGAGAAGCAATTGTAAGCACAAACAAGAGGCATGAGGAACAGAGGCCTGGGTTGAAGATATTTTAAAATGTGAAAGGATAAGGAGGGAAGTGATGTGACATTAAGGCTTGAGACGGAAGACGATGTCAGACCACCTGAGGAGAGCTTTGTAGTATATTAATATTTTTAACTTTAATATATTTATTGGGGTTAGCATCAATTTTTTTTTCATTTTTATTTCTTTTAATATGAAAGGTCTATGAATTTGATTATCTGTCCTGAATAAAGACTTTAATTAAAAATTAATTCAACACATATTTTTTAAGATTGAGATAAGGGTTCATTCACAAGTTTACCTACTCATCTTCAGTAGCAAATATGAGAATGGAAGACATGATGTTGACAAGTGGTGATGTAGCCCTTCAAGAAGATAAGGACAGGCTTACCTGAACTCATCCGCAGAAAGGGGTTCCCTGTGCACGTTGAACATTCTGTGATGTGGAATGCAAGGCATATTATGTTCCCATCAGAGAAGTCCTAAGAATTTTTTTTTAACTTTTTTAATGTTTACTTTTGAAGGAGAGAGAGAGAGAGAGAGAGAGAGAGAGAGAACACACACACGAGAGTGAGTGCATAAAACAGAAATTGGGGAGGACCAAAGACAGAGAGGGAGACACAGAATCTGAAGCAGGCTCCAGGCTCTGACCTGTCAGCACAGAGCATGAAGCAGGGCTCATCCCAATGGACCACAAATCCATGACTTGAGCCAAAGGTAGACGACCAACCAAATGAGCCACGCGGGCGCCCCTAGAAATTCTAAGAATTTCTTAATAGGCAGTTGGCTTTCTCTTCCCTCCAAAATGAGAATAAAGGCACTTTATGCTGCATAGAGGGTCCATGTTCGGAGTAACCCCTGTTTTAAAAAACATTCTTAAAGAATTACTTCATTTATATGCCTTAAGTGTTGGGCACTAGGCTATATGCTTTAAACACATGGTTTTAATACAAGCCAATCTGCACAGAGAATTGGCCATTTCTTTACTGACCATATAGTAAAGCAGTAATATGTTCTAAGATTTGACCCCAACTCAATGGTACTTACCGCATCAGTTCCATAAAAAATTAAAAAAAAAATTATTCCTACAGTTTAAAGTCACAGCAAAGTTTTGTATGTAAGTTACAGCATTGCTAAACCAGTTATGTCATCTGTTACTCCTTTCCTAGATCAAACTTGGAACAACTGTAAGCCATTGATGGTGAAAGTGTAAGACAGCTTAAGTACAAAGGTATCCATCAGATTTTCAAATAGGACTTCCAGGGTGGCTTGTCGGTTATGTGTCCAGCTTTGGCTCAGGTTCATGATCTTATAGCTTATGATTTCGAGCCCGGCATCAGGCTCTGTGCTGACAGCTCGGAGTCTGAGATTCTGTCTCCATCACTCTCTGACCCTCCCCTGCTTATTCATTGTCTCTCTCTCTCCCCCCCAGCCCTCCCCCCCATCTCTCAAGTATAAATAAACATTAATTTCCTTAATTGGGCTCTTTCAGTTTTTTTTTTTCCAGACAATTTAAGTTGTTCTCGCCCACAGAGACCATTAAGGGACATCCATTTTGTCACACAATTCACTGGGATATTCAATGGCAATACTGTATTCCAGAAAGGGAGTGATAAAGAGGAAACTTTTCATGAGTCAACTGAGGAAAATGTCAGAAGGGTGGAACATTTTAGCAAATTCTTGAAGGATGACTATGAATTTGAAATGAGTCCAGGGAACTGGAGTTTAAAAACACAAGAAGGTGTTTCAGCCTCGGCAAACAGTATAGGGGAAGCACGAATGCGTGAAAGGACAAGGTCTGTTCTTTATGCAAATATAAGAACTATGTGCTGCCCCTCAACTAAATGAAACATTGAGACTACCAGAAACATGCATTTTATGCGAAATGTGTAAGATTACAGTATGCTTTGGAAAGGACAGGAGAACTAAAATCAATCTAGAAGGTTCCAAATAGAGAGATTTCTGTTCAAACCCAGGAAACATCTCCTAGTTGAGCAGCCCAGCAAAAAGGAGGCGGCATCTAGAGATTTCAGACACTGATTATATTCAAAAAAAAGTGGGCCCAAGGTTGATGAAGAAAGATGTATAAGTAGTAAGGATTAGAGTAAAAATCCATCCCAATCTGAGAACCTGTTATATTTTAATTTTTAAAGACACCTTTTTGTGTGTGTTAGAGAGAGATGGATTCTTAAAATATTGTGTTGGTTTTAAATATAATTTTTCCATTGCTTAAATTTTTAATAATCTTCACAATCTAAAGTGAGTGGGAGGCCAGCCAAAGTAGAGAACTTCTAGAAATAGATACTGGATGTAGTTACCCACTGTGAAAAACTCTGAAAGTGGTACAGAGTTCTAGAAGCACGCCACCATATTCCACTATTAAAAGAACAAGGCAAATATGGTGTAACAGAGACAAATTATTTTTCAAGTTAGTAAAACACTATTTAATTTTACTTATTTTAGATCAAATTGCTCAAAAATATAGTGCCAACAATGGTGAATGAGATCTTTCTGTAAGACTTAATCATTTTAAGTTGGAAAATAAATAATTTTCAATGCTATTACAATTCATTGGTAATTATATAAAACATTGAAACATTATCCATAGCACAGTTAGTATAATGAAATTTATTTTAATGACTACATTCTAACTCTTGACTGGGGAAACAAAATTATTTAAAAATGTGTCTTTCCTACATAAACATTAAACAGATTATGAAAGTTTTAAGACTTCATTTTCCTACCTCAGAAATAATAACTTCAGTAAATGAACCCACGCTACTGGAAACAATCGAAATAACTTTCCAAACTGTTTTATACAATAGCATAATGTATGGAAGAGCAATGAGTATACAGAAGACCAATTGTGAGGAGCATGTATGTGAGGCTAAACAATTTGGGTCTTACACAACTCACACACCAGGATGTTCTAGTGAATAATTCTATTTTATGACATTATAAGATGTTATGTTTTATAAGGAAAGATGTGTTCCATACTCAAAAGTATTTTGAAAATCTTGAGGGGAAAACCTCACAGAACAGGCTTCTTCACTGCAAAACTTACAGAAGCCCATCGACAGTTAATAGGTGTCATGGATCAACAAAGCAGAGTCTGGGATGTAAGACACAGCACTTCTCAAACCTGTTTGAGCCCACAACAGTTTCTTCTTTTCCGATTAGTAATACTTATGAGTCTCTTATTTAATAATTATTATATGAAATGCTTGAGAGATGGCTATACATAACATAACGTAACAATGGTCCAATCCAGTGTAGCACCCAGTTTACAAATACTGCCTACTGATAGAAGGTACCAGATGTAGTTGAACCATTCTGACTCTAAAATTCCATATATCCCTATCCCTAGGTTAGGTTACCTAGGAGTAAAACTAACCAAAGGAGTAAAAGATGTATTCACTGGAAACCACAGAAAGCTTATCAAAGAAATTGAAGGAGACACCACGGAATGGAAAAACATCCCATGCTCACGGGTTATAAGAACAAATACTGTTAAAGTGTCTGTTCTACCCAAAGCAACCTACATATTCCATTCAATCCCTATCAAAATAACACCAGCATTCTTCACAGAGCTAGAACAAACTATCCAAAAATTTGCATGGAATCAGAAAAGCCCCCTAATAGCCAAAGTATAGTCATCAAGAAAACCAAAGCTGGACTCATCACAATTCCAGACTTCAGGCTGCAATCTTCAAGACTGGTATGCTACCGGCGCAAGAACAGATGCTCAGATCGATGGAACAGAATACAGAATTCAGAACTGGATCCACAAACATATGGTCCACTAATCTTTGATGAAGCAGCAAAGAATATCCAATGGAATAAAGTCACTCCCTTCAGCAAATGGTGTTGAAAAAAACTGGACAACATAAAGAATTAACCTGAACCACTTTTCCACATGACATACAAACATAAACTCAAAGTGGATGAAAGACCTAAATATAAGACAGGAAGCCATCAAAATGCTAGAGGGGAGGGGTGCCTGGGTGGCTCAGTCGGCTAAATGTCCAGCTTCGGTTCAGGTCATGATCTCCCGGTTTCTGGGTTCGAGCCTCGTGTCGGATTCTGTACTAACAACTAGCTCAGAACCTGGAGCCTGCTTCAGATTCCATGTCTCCCTCTCTCTCTGACCCTCCCCTGCTTGTGCTGTCTCTGTCTCTCAAAAATAAATAAATAAACATTTTTTAAAAAATGCTAGAGGGGAAAACAGGAAAAAATCTCTTTGATCTTGGCCACAACAAATTCTTCCTTGATATGTCTCTGGAGGCAAAGGAAACAAAAACAAAAATGAACTACTGTCACCTCATCGAGATAAAAAGCTTCTGTACAGTGAAGAAAACAATCAGCAAAAATAAAAGGCAACAGACAATGGGAGACAGTATTTGCTCATGACATATCAATTAAAGAGTTAGTATCCAAAATCTACAAAGAATTTATCAAACCAACATCCAAAAAACAAATAATCCAGTGAAGAGATGGACCCAAGACATGCATAGACACTTTCCCAAAGATGACATCCTGATGGCTAAGAGACACATGAAAAGTTGCTCTACATCACTCAACCTCAGGAAAATACAAATCAAAACCACTATGAGAGACCACCTCACACTGGTCAGAAGAGCTAAAATTAACAACTCGGGAAACGATGAGGGCAAGGATGTAGAGAAAGGTGAATTACTTTGTACTGCTGGTGAGAATGCAAACTGGCGCAGTCACTCTGGAGAACAGTATCAAAGCTCTTCAAAAAATTAAAAATAAACTACCCTACACCCAGCAAGTATACTACTAGGTATTTATCCAAAGGATACAAAAATGTTGCTTCGATGGGGCACCTGGGTGGCTCAGTCAGTTAAGCATATGGCTTCAGCTCAGGTCATGATCTCACAGTTCGTGGGTTCTGGCCCAACGTCAGGCTCTGTGCTGACAGCTAGCTCAGAGCTTGGAGCCTGTCTTCAGATTCTGTATCTCCCTCTCTCTCTGACCCTCCCCTGCTCGCACTGTCTCTGTCTCTCAACAATAAATAAAGAACATAAAAAAATTTTTTTTTAATTTAAAAAATGTTGAAGGGGCACGTGCACTCCACATTATTTATAGAAGCATTATCGACCATAGCCCAAGTATGGAAAGAGCCCAAATGTCCATCAACTGATGAATGAATAAAAAAGTGGTCTATCTATATAACAAAATACTACTTGGCAATCAAAAAGAATGAAATCTTGCCATTTGCAACAACGTGAATGGAAGTAGAATGTATTAAGCTAAGTGAAATGTCAGAGAAGGACAAATGTCATATCATTTCACTCATGTGTAATTTAAGAAACAAAACAGATGAACATAGGGAAAGGGAAACAAAAATAAGATAAAAACAGAAAGGGAGGCAAACCATATGAAACTCTTGACTACAGAGAACAAACTCAGGGTTGTAGGAGGGGTGATGGGTGTTGGGATGGGCTAAATGGGGGATGGGTATTAAAGAAGGCACTTGTTGGGTGTAATATGTAAGTGATGAATCACTAAATTCCACTCCTGAAATCATTACACTGTATGTTAAAAAAAAAATAATTAAAAAAAAAAAAACAAGTTAGTTGAGAGTGATAGACAAAGACAGAGACAGTGTATGAGCAGGGGAGGGGCAAACAGAGAGGGAGACACAAAGCAGGCTCGAGGCTCTGAGCTGTCAGAACAGAGCTAACGCAGGACTCGAACTTATGAACTGGGAGATGATGACCTGAGCCAAAGTCAGGCATTCAACCCACTGAGCCAACCAGAGGCTGTTAACTAACTTGCTTTTAAATTTAAAAAAATTAAGACAAAAAATGCAAAATAAAATAAAATTCCATATATTCCTAAATTTCTCTAAATTTAATCCTTCCCTGAGTTTCTGTGTCACTCCCAGATTTATGCCAAATTTAATCACAAAACTACACCAAATGCTTATGTAAAATAATTCCACAAACAGTAACTTCTTAAAAAAAATCTACTAAACTGGTTGGCTGGCCCTTTTGTCAGCCAAATCAGCTTGTTTTTCTGCAAACCTAAAGGAGACTATACATAAGTTAAGTCAGATCCATGTAAATGCTATAATATTACATTTCAATTTCTTCTACTCTCAGTTTGGGTTAGTTGTACATACTTTTTAAGTTTGTTTAACCAAATAGCATGAAACAAAATACAGGAAACACTTGTAATTCCTAGCACATAGTAGGCATTTAAAATTGGTAGCTATAATAATGGTCTGTAGGATATCTTAAAAAACTAGTTGAAAGAAACCTTCCTACTACTTATTGTTAACAGAACAAATATTAATGCATCATTTGGGGAGGGGATGCGTGTCAAAAATGCTTTCAGTTTGAGTTTTGGAAAAATGTTAGAAATAGCAATGAACTTATGCATGGCTGATGGGTAAAATTAGTTATGTCTGTGTAATTAGGTTGAAAAAGCTGGTATCTATCAAAATATTTCCTCCCATCTCAGCTGAGCATACTGTTTTTTTTTTTTTTTTTTGCAAACATACACAGTCTATCTGCCATGGAAATTAGCATACATTCAGCATCGAAAAGAAATAAGGCCAGTTAGAATGTTATAAAGGTAATCAGGCACCAGCCTTTAAAAAAACAAATTTCAAAACGCTTGACGTCTTTATTTTTGTTATGCTTTCATCGCTGTTTAAATGTGTGACTGAAGGAAGTGAATGGGTATAAAGAACTTCTGTTTTGGGGACATTCACAAAGTTAATAAATATTAGGAAGAAAGTAAAACTTACAAAGAGATTTAAGAGAAAGAGGAAATCACCCAGGCCAGAGGTAAAATGAGTCACGACAAGGTGGATCGTGGAGGTAATTTGGGACACACTGGGATTTGTGAGATGAAAACGGATGCCCAGCCGGAGATGCAGCGGAGGAAGCCTGCCCAGGAGGCTGAGATCTGCAGCCTGCCGGTCAGACCGCAGCGTTTGCTCGCTGCTCCAGGTGTCAGATAGTCCTGCGTCTTTACATTGCTTCCTGTTCCTGAAGGCTTCAGCCACATACTTCCTTCTTAGTGATGTTTCTTCTCCTTCTCTGTTCTAGATTTCTCCCTCACACATAATAACCACGTGGAATACTATGTTTTTGTTCTTACCTTAATTCCCTGTTTCCCCTCACCAGAACATAAATTCCATGAAAAATGTATTTTTTTAGTGTATGGCAGCCTTGAGAGTCCAATACACATTTGTTGAGTGAACAAAGTGCCAAGAGTGAGAGACAATAAGAAGGATCGGTACTAACTAGTATTAATACTAGTTAATGTGTTTTACCAGCTGCATAACATTAGGTGAGTTACTACCTCCCTCATCTTAGTTTTCTTTTCTGTGAGGTCTGACTTACTCCATATGCTACAAAGATTGCTATAAAGAAACAGAGTCCCAGTTACCAGCCAGATTGCTTAAATTAAGCAAGAAAATCAAGGGATGATGCAGCAAGATATTTTCTGATTTTTTTTTTACTAAGCTTTTTAAAGTTCTCTTGCATTTGATCTTTACCCAAAACAAATGAGAGGGAAAAAAACATAAGAGATACATACTGTCTCATTTGTCAGTTGAGGAAATGATAGAGGGGACAGAAAAATTAACACTTACCCTCAAACAGTCAATAACGATAAAAAAAAAAATTAGGAATAAAGATACTTCATGCATTCCTGACTCAGTGTCTATGTTTTTAAACCACTCTGATATAATGGGAACTTGTTTGGTCAAGTAAAATCAAAGCTAAAAGTAAAGACAGAGTGGCAGGATGATCTTGGCTGGGAAATGAGCCTCTGGTGAGGCTCTGTCTGTTGTCCAGGACCACAGATAACAGGCTATGATAGAAGGCATCAAAGCTGATGCTTGTGAACTGCTCTACTCTCCTGACCGCCAAGCTGCAAGCCTACTTGGCTTCTGGTTCATTCTTTTCCTAATAATTTCTTATATCCTTCTATTTCCATCCTTAACGAATCTTCAATCTTCATTTCTGAGCTGGAAAAACTCTTAGCACCCATGAACATGTAATTCTAACCTGATCAATCTTGCTTCCAGCCTGCTAGGGCACCATGCATGCATCACAGGTGGTTAGGAGTGGGGAAGGTGTTTTCTTAAGCGCTAACATGAATGAAAATTCAAGGGACTCAGAATTTAGGAAGTTAAGTTGGGATTAATACAAGACTAAATATTTCTGGTATTTCGATATATGCAAGGGTAACAGTTTACAAGGATACATTTTCCCCCAAAATTAATTTTTAGAAGAGTCTGATCAGACATTACTTTCTTACCATATCCTAGTCATTGGGTAATTGTGGAGTACAAAATTGTGTTCTTAATCTCAAGCTTGGAGAGACAAGCAGGAATTTTAAGATTTTAAAAAATGAAACAAGGAAACACAAATTGCTAATATAGCAAATAGTTTGCCTATGTTTCACCCCCTTCCATCTGGGCCCATCAGTCTCCTTTCTCCACGTCCTGATGCGACATCAGAGTCCTTCTCATCAAGGTGTTCTAAGAAGCAGCTGCCTCACAATCAAATTTTTGTCAAAGATGACATCTACACTGAGAGTGTGAGCTCTAGGAATATAGTTAATAAATACTAACTTAAATGCTTCAACTTGAATTGAAATAAATTGTCTTTATTTTCCATTCTCTGCAATGGAAAAAAATCCTTCTATTAAGAAGCAACAGGTATAAAGGCACAGAGGATTAGCATGCAATGGACATATATATGGAAACACTATCGAGCTAGAAGCTTAAAAAAAATACATTCCAAAATCAGAGGATACTGTGTTTAACCATCCTAGATTCTGTAGACATTTTTGGTGCCCTGACTCTATACCAGGGACCTCATCCCTAAAACATCCTGTAGCCAGCCTCTGTCAGTACCTATGTCTCTCTGCTGGAAGACTGTCCAAATCATGGCATGCAGAAATGCAGCCCAATTAACACTCTCTGGTAGTGGACAATGACACCAGTCGAGTTTCTCTATAAATATTTTATCTCCTTCACTCCTCAGTTACGGTTACTTTGAGTTATGTATTTAATACTTTGCCCAGAGTTTCCCCAGAGTATTAAGTTCCCGTCACATGTCGCGTCTGTTAACTTGGTAACAAACCCTCCTTTGGCTGCCTTGGCTTCCTCTCTTTGCCATCTCATACTCTCCCTTATTGTTTCCTGAAATTATCCCCCAAATAAAATACTTGAAATTGATTTTCTGTATCTGAGTAGCCACTCTCTGGAAGAACCTAAAGTAAGGTCAACCCTCCCTTACCTTACCCTCTTACCCACATATATACACACACATAATCTATCAAATCCCCACACAACTCTACCTCCAGATTAACTCACCAATTTTACTTCATCTCCATATTCCCTACCACGTCTCATTGTAGACCCTTATATGTGCCATAGATTAAGTTCAAAACAACTGAGTTCGTCATGTCACCTGTCTGCTCAGAACTTTTAACTCTGTTGCCTATAAAGTGAATTGTAATTATATCTGGCATAAGACATTCCTCCCCTGTAATCTGGCCCTGAACTAGACTACCAGCTTCACCTTCCACGAATACTTCTCCTGTCATATGGACATGCCCTGTGGATGTTAGAAACTCTCAGGATTTACTGCCATTACTTCTCTCCACAGAGAATTCTACTCTATCTCTGCCCTTCTTTGCAATTCTGATGATTTGTTCAAAACTGGTCTCCACCTTCCTCACGCATGTATGGACAGGCACTTAGTGTTCTATGTTTCCACAGCATTCTCTCCAAACCCTTATAATTGCATTTGCTGCATTGCAAGGGCTTTTACAAGCTGCAAAGTTTACCTGGCTCACTGGCTTGTCACCTTTCGCTGGGCAGTGACCACATCCTATTGATTTTGAATCCCCTTCATTAGGACAATCACATCACAGAGGCAATGATCAAATGCAAAATGTGCAGCGTGAGTTTTGTTTTCCTAATTCTTTTATATCTCAACATTTCTCAGTAAAGAACTTTTGTGAGATATATAAAAATATGTAATAGGATCCCTAACATGCATCTGACATTGTTGGCCATTTTCCTTACATTTTATCTAGGGAGTTAAGAAAGAGACGTCTTTTTTTTTTTTTTTTGGATTGGTATGGTTTTCTCTTTTTTTTTTTAATTTTTATTATTTTTTTTTATTTTTTTTAATATAACACAATTTATTTTTTTAACATATGCAATTATTTTCTGTCATTTACAATACAGTAGTTACAATGACACTCCAAACAGAAAAGCAACGTAAAAAATCAAAACCCCCACTTCTATTTCCTGTAATTAGGCTTATACAGAAATTAATAGGTTAAGTACCAACTAGTTAATCACCTAATTTCACAGCTATCTGAAAAGGATCACAGCCAGTTTCAAAGATCCACCCTCCTACACGGACCCTTAGAAAAAGCTGGAAACAGCTAAAAGCAGCTTAACCTACTTCACAATTTTGCCTCCGGCCAGCCCTGGATGAAATTACCACCAAATGGGAAACAATTTGACTTAAATCATTATGAAATCAGGATATAAATCTGGACTCTCCAGTTTAACTTAATGTTCTTTGTTAACATATTAGCAACCAACTTAGCTCTAACAAGCTGACTTCATAGAACACTTAAGAGTTTTAGTGTAGGGAAGAATGTGAGCACCAACTACTACAGGATCACAGACCCTTCTGACATAAAAATAACCAACCAGATTTTTATGTATAATTGTCAGAAAAGGTGAGGGTTATCTAGTTCCAAACTTGTAAGCCTATCAAGGTATTTGTACACGTGAGATTCTTATAATATGCTATTCAAAGATTCCCACAACATCATTGTGTTACATATTTTGTAAAACTGAAATTTGGAACTATGGAGATTTAAAAAGACTCTTCAGAAAGTTTCAATTCAGACCAAGTCAAACCCGGTCAAATTGCTGAAACTTCAAAGCTGAGATACAAGCCTAGAGTCAGGGCTTTAATTAATGCCATGGACCTCTGTGGAATGGAAATACTGCCATCTAATTAAAGTGAGTTCTTACTCATTTTTTTGTAGACAGCTGAGATTTAGATTTTAGAAGCTGATTCTGAAGACTTCCTGACCTTTGGCAAAACATTCATTCAGTTTTGCACTCTGAGTTTCCAGGTGAGCTGAAATGATTATGGAACTTTGAGGTCATCTACAAAGCAGACTCATTGCCCAATGGAGTCTGCTTCACACAGTTCCTTTTTTTTAAGAAATTTCCCCTTGAGTGGCAGTATCAGTGCACCCCAGGCCTAGAGGGCTAGGATAACTACTCAATCATTACACTCAACATACTTCTAGAAAGCAATACTAACAGCAGAACCAATTACCCACATTTTCACTTTTTGCTTACAGCCAACTTTGTTAATACACATTTCTTTTAAGCTAGCAATATTATAGTCAAATATCAGTATATCTTCTGTCTTTATATGGCTTTCAGTTCTTTCTGTACACCACGGACATTTAATGATTGTGTGCTGTATCCCAGGATAGAAACACAAATAGCTACACTTCTGGATATCAAGGGATTTCACTGCAATGGAGGAGAGAACTCTGAATACGCTAAATGCCATAATCAAGTATACATATATGTTCTATGAGTGTGTCATCAACCCTGAGAAGCGTATGGATGTGCAATATCCAAGACTGAGGTAAGGAGAATGTTACCATTAAATCCAGCTTTAGATAATGAATTTATAGTTGGAGGACACTGGGCTAGGCATGCACAAGGGCAGTAAGTTATAAGAGACCATAGGATGTTTCCTGAAAACAGTTAGTGATTTTCTTACAGCTGTGTAGAAGATGGTCAAGAGCTGGAATAAGAAGAATCTGCTGCATTAAGGCAAAGAGTAAAGACTAGGCAACAGTCAAGAGTTAGAAGATGAAAAACATTTGATTATTTTGGTCTAAATTTAGATTAATTCTATGCTGGAATGAGGACATGGAAGAGTGTGAAGCAATCAGAGTGAAGGATATTAGAATACTCTGAATGAAAAAGAAAGTTTCTTTTAAAAAATTCTAGGAACACCAGGGAGGAAAAGTAGAGGAACAGTTTGAGAGAATTTACCACATACCATGGATCTGTACACACTCATTTAGGGTGGATGGGTACATAAATATCGACAGCACTTACACCAGTTTTTCAAAAATACAGGAGCCACAGGCCCACAAAAAATGACAGGACCTTTTAACTTTTTGTTTCAATAAACTCTAGGAACACTTCATGATGAATATTTTACTCTTATTTTGTTTATAGAATAACTTGATCAATTATGTCCAGTGGGGTGAGGATTAAGATCCAAATTTTTCTAACCCCCAAGTATCACTCTTAAACCAGCATATTGCCTCCTGTTTTTAAAATAGGTTAATTTAAAAATCAACATGTGATAGTTTTGCCATTGGGTATTTAGTGCTCAAGATAATTAAATTAGCATCCCTTTCTCTCTATATCCAACAATGTACTTCACTTGTCAGGCAGAGAATGTAGATTTTTTTAATAGAGCAGTACATTTCAGTTAGAAAAGTTTGCTTCATGACTCAAGCAACCTAGTAATTATCTCCAAATGTCTCCCAAATCCCTGAACTTTGTTATTTCTTTCATGTATTAAGAAAATAACCTGGGTCTCTTCTTACTCTATTTTTGACACAATTCAATGAGATGGGAAACAATGCCATATAAATCTGAAGAAAATTAAAAGACAATTTCAAACTTAAAAATGCACCTAGCGATTCGTATAAAATATTCCAAATGCTTGCAAGAAATGTTGGTGGATGGTGGCACATAGTTTCAAATGTGGTTTGGTAGAAACATGTCAAAAACACAAGCACAAATTTTTGCATTTTTTTAAGAAATTAATCTTTTTTTCTCCTCTTCGCCAAATAGTTTTCGTAGTAGAGAATTAGTCATCTTGGGCAACTGTATCATTTTTAAACTGTGTTCTACTCTTTGAGATACTCCAGTTTTATCTCATTATTTAAAAAGATAACCAGAAAATGCCATATTTAAAAACTCACCTACTTCTTACATTCTCTATTTGCCATCTCATGAATAGCCCCTCATGATTTTGTTTGATACTATGTTTTGGATTGACCACACGGTATACAGGAGGTGTGCAGGAGGTATACATGTAATTAAACTTTGGTTTGCTTTTCTCTTCTCATATGCCTTTAGTTATAGGGGTGTCTCAACCAAGAACTTAAAAAAATAACGGAAAAATTATATTTTCTTTAAATTAAAGAAAAGGAGCTTTATAATTTTGGTACATATTATAATCTAGGGTAGCGATAATTACATTGTTCAAGGATCCTTATAGGAACATCCTCAGGACAAATTCTTCTTTTGGACAGGAATGTTACTCCTTCCTGGCAAACCCATGAATTTCATTCTTAGTAGAAAATGAAAACATTAAGATTCAATCTTTACCTTAGTTATAACAGGTATCATTTTCTATTACTTAACCTGCCATTTTAAGTCCCCCTCTAATAGTTTTCCTTTTCAGCTCTCTTATTATTCAAAAGCCATATGATTTTGTCTCTTATTTCCTCAATTATCAACTATAAACTTTCAAGCCCTTTGGGAAGCAAAAAAAGTAAGTATTTTGCTTCAATTTATAATAGGATAAGAAAAGTAAAGTGAGTTTCATAACAATTAGCCTGCTTTCTATATTTCATTTTATATTTACTTTCCAATAGATACATGTAAACCCTTATCTTAAGGATAGGAGGTAATGTTTCAGAAAGTTTAATAGTCTGAGTCTCTGTCTTTGAGGTTTTGCCATGGTTATCAGGCAATATCTGGTGTTGGGTTTATTTTTATTTATGTCACAGCGAGTTTGGAATGTTTGTTCCTTCCATCTAAGGGTTTATTTCTGTCCTTAAAATGATGTAAACTTCTTATCTATTTCCACTGTTACTGCCTCTCCTATATCATCTGTTCCCTGTATATGAAGACCTACAAGAAAATTTAAGATTATCTAGGGGAACAATATAATTTTTCCTTTATCCTTTTAGGTTCTTGGTTGAGACACCCCTATAACTAAAGGCATATGAGAAGAGAAAAGCAAACCAAAGTTTAATTACATGTATACCTCCTGCACACATGGGAGATACCCAGGAAATCTGAGTAACTCCCTGCAATGGTTCCAGCTGTCATGGAAGATATCATCTCCAGTTAAAGACAAAAGATGTTAAGAGAAGGCTGGAAGCCAGTTAAGGAGGTTGTCAGCAAAGTCAGAGAAAACAAAGTAAGGTTGTTAGGCATTTAAGTTGCAGCCTTCTCTATTGATAAGTTTATGTGATTAAGTCATTCTCCTCTTCCCTACACACAGAGGGTGACACCTTTACAAATGAAGATTTCCCTTAAAAATATAAATGTCCTTTACAAAAGGGTAATTTCTATTCATTTTCAGGACTTCTCTTGGGTCTGCTAGTTCTGAAAAATAGCCAGTCTTAAAACAATTCATAAATCAAAAAGTCACATTTTTTAGGGAGTGCAAATTCTTCTTCCCTCTGATCATTTCATTTTCTTTTACCTTTCTTAATTTCTTTTCCATGATTTCTCATTATTCATCTCTTCCTTCTTTTGAGTGATTTCTGTCTAGAAGACAATTCATTAATTCTCTCTCTTTAATCTAGTGTTCAATGTTGCTATTGATTTCTTTTCCCACTAATACTGTCTATGTCTAAAAACATTTCTGCATTTAAAAATCCATTTTGTCCTCACAGAAATGTGTTCTTGCCTCACAAATTCTGCTCCTTTTTAGGGAAAAAAAAAAACATTGTCCGAGATATCCAAAGAACTACAATCTCTTGGAGTTGTTGCATCATCATTAATTTTGGGGTGTGAATTGTGCTGATTGTTGCAGTATCTAGTAATTTTTGTCTGTATGCTTTCAGAGGAACCGTTTTTCTGGGAATCCATTCATCTGGGTCATGGATGCATTCCTACAGAATGACTTTGCATTTGTCACTACAAGTGTTTTCACATTCTGAAATAGATTTTATGTTTATTCTCACCTTGAGATCCCTACCACCACCTTGTTAATGGGAATGAAAAATTCACAGCCTCTTATAGAACACACTTAAGATTCTTTTTCCTAAACATCAATCTCATTTTCCATCTATGGCACTAGCTTTCCTCTAGTTTGTTTCTTTGTCACAAGCATGAGCAGTGTAAATAATCAACATGTTACAGAATCACATAATCCTCAAGATCTGGGGCACTGATTTCTCTTCAAGGATGTGAAAGATCTCAGATCCATACATGACAGGAGCAGTAATTTCAAAAGTCTCCCCTTTCCACACAGAGACCCTGAAGAAATCTCTTCTTAAAAGACAATTTTTCTTAAAAAAGGTAAAATTAGTACTCATATGAATATAAAATAGACTTGTGTTAAATGCTTTCTTTAATGCATTGTTTAATGAGTAAACCTGGGAGAAGTTACAGAAGGTTCTGAGAACAAATTAGCAAAGAATTCACTTATGTAGAATTAAGAAACAGTGGCATGAATTAACAGAGGGATGAAAATTAGTTTTTTTCTACCGTTTAAGAGGAGTCAATTTGAACCTCCCCTGTATTAACTTGCATGTCTATAGACAAGAATTATTTTGCATTGCTATCAGTTTTCAATTTATAGAATTGTAAAATAGCTCAAAGGCAATGAAAGATTTGGGTCAGGTAGCTGAGAAGAGTGTGTTTAAACAATGAAATTTTCTTTTGGAGACAGTAATCTTGTTTATTCTAATTTTTTTTTTGTATCATAAGTTTTAGTTTCTTCTAAATTCTAGTTCCCTGAGACTTCTTGTTTTTAAGATTGAATAAATATTTAAAAAATTTTAATATTTGTTTATTTTTGAGAGAGAAAATACTTGGCAGAGAGAAAGTGAGAGCAAATTTGAAGCAGGCTCCAGGCTCGACGCTATCAGCACAGAGCCCAATGTGGAGCTCAAACCCACAAATTGAGAGATCATGACCCTAGCCAAAGTCTAATGCTTAACTGACTGAGCCACCCAGGTGCCCCTGTAAGAATGACTGAATATTTTAAAAATGCATTTTATCCAGCATACCGTGGACTTGACATAAGAAAAGCTATACCTGAAGTCAGCTTGGTCCACCATATTGACAAACTTCTGAAAATCCTTCATGTGCTTTTGTGCAACAAGTCCCTCTCTGTCTTCCTCCTGACATTTAGATTTGATCTTCTAGTCTTTGGTGAACTTTCTCCCAAGCGTAACAATGGCAGGGTCTTCTAGGTTTTTGATCTTGGTATTTGTTCAGTGTACATGTTTGTCTGTACTTTCCACGGCTTCCTCTACACGGATGACCTGGAAACTGACATCTCAACCTACGTGTTGTCGGCACTTCCACCTGTGCAGTGGACATCATCACAGATGCACCCATGGGTGGCTCAAATCCGACAAGACCAATGCTGAGTTAATTAAACACCCTCTACCCACCCCTCCAAATCAGTTTTTGAATCTGCTCCTCCTCTTGCACTTTCTCTATATCATGTTTTGATATTACAGTATAATCATTCAAATTAGAATCCTAAAAATCATCAATATCTCTGCCCTCTCTACTTCCAAATCAACTGTTGCTTATTAGAATCTTAAAATCATATTTTAGTTCCCTTTTTAGTGTCATTTTTTAAGTGATGTTTTATATTTCTATTCTTCTGGAAACATATTAATTTAACTCACCATTAGCTCTTATTTCTAACCTATAATCCACCATCTCCCTGTTCTACAAAGACTTTTTTTAAAAAATATGGATTTTAGTGTATCAATACACAAGAAACTCATACACCTCAGTAGCAAAACTACCAACCAAAAATACCAAAACTATTTAAAAATAAGCAAAGGATGTGAATACCCTTTTTTCAAAGAAGACATACAAATGGCCAACAGGAACATGAAAATGCTCAACATTACTCATCATCATGGAAATGCAAATGAAAACCACACTGAGATAGCACTTCACATCTGTTAGGATAGCTATTATCAAAAAGAAAACAAACAGCAAATGCTAGGAGTCTGTAGAGAAAAGGGAGCCTATCTACTGCTAGAAGGATTGTGAACTCACACAGCTGCCATGGAAAACAGTATACAGGTTCCTCAAGAAATTAAAAGTAGAACTACCATATGATCCAGCAATCGTGTTCTGGGTATATATCCATGGGAAACAAAACCATTATCTTGAAGAGGTAGTTCTACCCCCAGTTCACTGTGGCATTATTCACAAAAGCCAAAGAATGGACCAAGAACACGTCACACATACACAGGAATTATTCAGTCTTTAAAATAAGGAAATTCTGCCACTTGTAACAACATAGATGAATCTGGGGGTCATTATGCTAAGTGAAACAGGACAAAGGGAGAAACAAGTACTGTGTGGTATCCTGTTTGCCACCTAAATTTAAATAGTTGTACTCATAGAAACAAATTAAGAATTTGTTTGCCATGGCATAGGATGTGGTGGAAATCGGGAGATTGGTAAAAGGTAAAAACTTTTAGTTGTTAAATGAATCATTTCTGAGGATCTAATATATGACATGGTGACAATAGTTAATAACATTTTATTGTTTAACTGAAGTGTGCTAAGAGTATAACGTCAGTGCTCTCTTTCTCTCACACACACACACACACACACACACACACACGTAGGTTTGTGTTAAATCAAGAGCAATCCTTTCATAATGTTTATGTATTAAATCATCTCTTTGTATACACTACATATTGGGCAAATTTGTCTGTCAATTTAGCCCAATAAAACTGATAAACACAAGAAATATAGGTACAGTGTTGGGAAAGGAAACAGACTACAGAGAGCCTGTGTGGCTTTAACTCAGCTCCACCCTTGTCCAGCTACTTGAACTGTGATGCATGAAAGAAATGTTCAAACACACACTTGGGTAAAGACGGAGTGGAATTTGGAAGCATCCTCCCCAGAAAAAGTAAATATATAAATGATGACCATAATTACAAGTCATTATTTTAATTTATATAGAAAAGTAGGCTTATATTACATAAATGCACAATTTTATTACTTCATCTATTTTAAGTTCCTTTTTTATTTGTTTCCTCCTAGTCATGTTTCTTCCTGGCTCCCCGTGGAGCATTTAATAATAGGGCTTATCAACCAGATATTCCTCACAGATATAAAACTGCAGAGGTTTATATCATGTACTCATAGTCATTAAGTTTTTCAATTTTACGTTTTCCAGATTTACAACAGTAGCATTGTGCTATTTACTTTATATTCCCCTTTTCACTAAAACATAATTTCTGGAAATTCCATAATCATCTGACTGGGTCTTACACCTTTATCTTCTACTTTCATCTTTTATCTGCCTTATGAATACATTCCAGATCTAAAACTGCATGTTGACTTTGTGATACTCCTTAAAAACAGATGAATAAAGTTTGGTTATCTAATGATAACATGGTGGTTATAATTGATAATAACATATTGCATAAGTGAAATTTGCTAAGGTAGTAGACTTTAAGTGTTCTCATTGAAAAAAGATAACGGGCACCTGGGTGGTTCTGTCAGTTAAGTAGCCGGCTTCAGCTCAGGTCATGATCTCACAGTTCAGTTCGTGGTTCAAGCCCCACATCAGGCTCTGTACTGACAGCTAACTCAGAGCCTGGAACCTGCCTCCAATTCTGTGTCTCCTTCTCTCTGACCCTCCCCTGCTCACACTGTCTCTGTCTCTCAAAAAGAAAAAAAAGAAAAAAGGTAACAAATTACTAGTGTTTTATGTATTCAACAAAAACATAGGGAAACATATATTTGCCTCTATTCCATAGTGGGTTTGTCATTTTTATAGTACTTCATTTAAAAATTTTTTTTAATTTTTTTTTTTTTTTTGATACAGAGGGAGACAGAGCATGAGAGGGGAGGCACAGAGAGAGGAGGAGACAGAACCAGAAGCAGGTTCCAGGCTCTGAGCTGTCAGCACAGAGCCCGATGCAGGGCTCGAACCCACAGACTGTGAGATCATGACCTGAGCCGAAGTCGGAGGCTTTAACTGACTGAGTCACCCAGGCGCCCCTATAGTACTTCATTTTATAATAGTTTTATCTTAAATAATACAAAGTTTATATTCAGTCAATGCTCTGCCTAAGGCTTTTATCAGTGATCACAAATTGGGCTGATTAATCATGTTAAGAATAAGTGTGTGTACAAAACACATTACATTTTCATACACACATATCCACAGGATACTTATCAATATTCAAAAATTAATTAGCAAGCAACCCAAAAATTAAATTTATGTTAAAAAGCACACAGTCACAGGGTGCCTGGGTGGCTCAGGTGGTTAAGTGTCTGAACCTTGATTCTGGCTTAGGTCATGATCTCATGGTTCACGAGATCAAGCCCTGTATCGGGATCCACTCGGACACTAGGGAGACTGCTTGGAATTCTTTCTCTCCACCCCTCCCTTTCTCCCTGAGTGGAAGGGGTACACACGCACGTGTTTGTGGTCACTCACTCTTTCTCTCAAATAAATAACCCTTAAAAAAATCACAAAGCACAAAATTAAAATCAATAAAAGTACAATCACAAATCAATTAAGTAAAATATTTAGTGATAAATTTAATAGAAGTATGCCAAACTTTTATACTACCAGCTACAAATGCAAGGATGAGAGAAATTAAGACCTACACTAATGGAGCGGTATGCTGGAGTCCAGCTCCAGCAGGTCCAGGGTTCCCTGAAGGATGGACAGTGTCGGTACGAGAGTGAGAGAATGTGAGTTTCTTTCTGATCACCAGGCAAGCATCTCTGCACTGACCAGAGAGTCAACTTTATTTATTGAAAAAATGTATGAGGTATAAAACAGAAGTGACAATTGCCTCAATGATTTCTGATGACAAATTCTTTGGTAGGTAAAAATTCCCCAAAACATGGAGTAGTAGAATACTCATGCATAATCTTTATCAATAGTGATTGATGTAGGTGACTCAGATGCTTATCATATGGGGAAGGAAGGGATCTTCAGCATTCAAATACAAGGCAATGTTTTTAGCATAGCGAAGGCAAAAGTTAGTTCTCTGTGAGCAGGGTTCAATAGCCTGTTTTCTTGAAGGGAAGAAAAACCAGTTTCTCAGGAAATGTAATATTTGCTCCAGTAAACACAGAAGAAGAAATCCCTATAATAAGTTCATTCACAAGGTACAATTAGCATATTTTAAGATAAGGGTCAAGTTACTCCTGATACCAGTCAACAAGGAGCCTTGGGGGTCAGCGCTCAAGCCAAAATAATTGAGTGGGGGATAGACATCAGTTGCCATCTGATGGCAGGAGGCCTTGCAAACTCGGCCTTACCTCACAAGTTTTCTCGACTTTAGTGAGTACAGAAATGGCTTCCAGCAGTGATATACCATGTTCATAGAATTAAAGACTTAATAATGTTAAAAGGACAACTTTCTCTCTCTTTCACGCCATAGAGTCAGTCAACGCCAGCATGATTTTAAAGTCAAATTGATAATCTGATTCTAAAATCTATATGGAAATTCAAGAGACTTAAATAGTCAAAATACTTAAAAAAAAAAACAATGTTGGGGGACTACTAATCCTGATGTGAAGACTTACTATAAAGTTATAGTGATGTAAATATTTTGCTATTAGCACAATGATAGAAGATACAGCAATAAAATGGAATTATGAGTCCAAAAATAATCTTATAAAAACTATCAAAATAATTAAGAAACAGAAAGTAGTCTTTTCAATTAATGGTGTTGAAATAACTGAATGTCCATATAGAGTTAAATCTTGACCATTTTATCAAGCTGTATACAAAAATTGAAATTTAAAACATAATTTCTTAAAGAACACATATGAGAAAATAATTCTGATTTAGGCTAATCTAATATTTCTTGAATTATAAAAAGCAAATTCAAACTTCATCAAAATTGAAAGTTTTAATGAGACACACACAATTAAAAAAGAAACATAGGGGTGCCTGAGTGGCTCAGTCAGCTATAAGCGTCTGACTCTTGCTTTCATCTCAGGTCATGATTTTTGTCAGTTTTGAGTTTGAACCCCATACCAGGCTCTGTCCTGGGGCCTGCTTATGATTCTGTCTCTCTTCCTCTGTCAGTTTCTCCCCACATCATGCACCTGCACCCATTCTCTCTCAAAATAAATGAATAAACTTAGGAAGAAAGGAAGAAAGGAAGAAAGAAAGGAAGAAAGGAAGAAGAGAAGAAATTGAAGAAACAAAGAAAGAAACAAAGATAGATAGATAAAGGTAACCCACAGACTGAGAAAAAATGTAACTGACAGAGGACATAAATGTAGAATATATAAATAACACTCAAAACTTAATATTTCCATTTTAAAAATAAACAAAGATTTCCAGTCTAAGGATATACTACAGAGAAATGAACACATCTCTACACAGAGACATGAATTCAAATTTTTATGGCAGCATTTTACTTAATTGGCAAAAATATGTAAACAAGTTAATACCTATCAACTGGGGAATGAATAAAATGTGGTACTCCCATACAATACTACTCATTAATAAAAATGTAAAGTCCTAGTATATGTAAATATGCAGATAAATCTCAGACCACAATAAACAAAAGACACCAAACATAAAAGACTATATACTGTTTGATTCTATTCTATCACAGTCTACAAAGGCAAAACTATATATGATCTTGGGGCGCCTGGGTGGCTCAGTCAGTTAAGCTACCGGCTTCGGCTCAGGTCATGATCTCACGGTTCATGGGTTCGAGCCCCGCATCAGGCTCTGTGCTGACAGCTAGCTCAGAGCCTGGAGCCTCCTCCGGATTCTGTGTCTCTTTCTCTCTCAGACCCTCCCCTGCTCTCACTGTCTCTGTCTCTCAAAAATAAATAAAATAAACAAAAAGGAAAAAAAAAAAGAAAAAGAAAATCTATGATCTTAAACCAAAGATCAACTTAAGTATTCTCAATCTTAGTATTTTTGGTGGTTACTTGGTTGTATTAACTGATGAGAACTCATGACTATAAACTATATACTTACAATGGGTAAATTTGATGCATGTAAAAATATTTTTAGAAAATTTTGAAACAATTACATTTAGCTTATTCTTAAAATACTTTGCACTAAAACCCTATTCATGACTTTAATCTTGACACCTTTAGTCTCAGCATTCCTAGAGATTTTCTTTTGCATGACTTCCATGGAAAAAGTGCCCTCTTCTTATTACCCAGTCATCACCTCATCCCTCAAAGATAATGTTGCAATATACTCATACTCTATCAACAACATATTCTCTGAACCGGGGCTAGCCAATCATCTTTTTGAACAATTGTTTTCTTTTATTCCACATGAGAAATGTCAAACCAGTTAATTTCCAATGATCCTTCTGGTTCTAATTGTCTAATGAAGAATGTTAGAAGAATTAACTTTGAAAAACAGTTACCTTAACAGAAAAACCATCCCAAGTATGAAACAAGACACTTTGGAGATTAGGTTTTCTTCCTTTTGCACAACCTCACTGCATTTGCTTTCTTTCATTTGCAAGTATTGCCATATACCTGGAAGCCAGTGTTACATATAGCTTACAACTATAAATACAAAGGGGGTTGCACTTGTTCATTAGCTTGGTCAGCATTCTCTGAATGTAGGAGAATAACAACTTTCTTCGTTTAGTAGTTCTGAAAACACTGAATGCAGTTACCACAAGGAACAACAACAAAATTGGAATCTCCACTACAGCAACGGGCAACATAACTCTTTGCGGTCAGAGAAGACCATCTCAAAGACTCTTTATATGACAAATGCTGTTCAACTGCTCAGCTTCACCATGACTTGAGTAATCTCGTTTTCTGAAATCAAACTGTTCTACTTATATTATTAATACTCAGTTTAATAAATCAGCATAATACATAGACACATACCCAATGTTTCTCATTTTTCCAATAAAGGAAGACCTTAAAGACAAAAGACATCGGATAGTGAGGTGACTGTGCTTAAAGCAATGACGATCATTTTCATTAACATGATTAAAGGTGATTAATTAGCCAAATTCAAGGTGTCATGCTGAGCACAATATCTTAGAAAAAGCACGTGGGGGACAATTTTCATCAGATCCATGTGTTAAATTAGTTTTTAGGGTCTTCTATGACCCACCTTTAGCGGCTTCTTCTCTGTACATGCCTTGTTCTTTACTAACACAATTTCTTTGCTCAGTAGCTAACCTACCTTCCTCCTCACCTAAGTTCTATATATTCTTCAAAGTACAAAGCACATGTTACCCTCTCCT
Organism: Mungos mungo; assembly: GCA_004023785.1. Taxonomy (NCBI): domain Eukaryota; kingdom Metazoa; phylum Chordata; class Mammalia; order Carnivora; family Herpestidae; genus Mungos; species Mungos mungo. The sequence continues at coordinate 61,416 of PISW01004390.1, forward strand.
CTATAAAAAGCCATTATTCCAATAAAAAACAACTACAGTTCTACTGAATCATATGCAAGTTTGATAGTTACAATTATGTTACTCACCTCTTTCTAATTCACTGAGTTATTAGTGTAAATGCTTTTTAGCAGCTTTGTATCAAAAATCAATTAATATCCTAGTATGTGGAAGGTATTGTATGATATGCCTATCACTCCCATAAGTTTCAATTAATCAGTTTGAGGGGAAAAGATAATGTCTATTTAATTTTATTCCTCATAGCACCAAGAAACATTACCTTACATTTAGTAAATATTAGTTGCATAAATGAAACAAAGCTATACACACCTAGAATATGATATTAAATGATAGCTTTGATTTTTAAGTGATTTTTTAAGTTATTCTGCTCATCTTCAGGATGTGGTCATTGATTTAACAAGTACCGACTGAGCACCTACTTTGTGCAGGAAATACGCCAAGTGGTTGAAATATATACAACCAAAGCACAAAATTACCCCTTTCCTCATGGAACTTTTGAGGATGGAGGTTAAATATTAACTATGATAAATGTTATATGTAATAAATAAGAAAGTGGTATTACTATAAATAAATGAAAGCCACTAAGGAAAATCAGGAGTGTTTTGAGAATCAGGTTGTAAATTAAAGAGGAAGATTAGGATAAATCTCATTTTAAAAAAAAAGTCATAACTGTAGCCAGGCTATCTAAGAAAAAGAAACAGAAGGCATGAATTGCTAGTATCAGAAATGAAAAAAGTGGCATCATTACCATAACTATGGACATTAAAAAGATAATGAATAAATGAATATAAATAATTCTATACTCCCAATTTTGATAATCTAGATGAAATGAACCAATTTCTTGAAAGACACAATTTGTGAAAAGTTTCACAAGAAATAGACCATCAGGGGACTCTAGGTGGCTCAGATGGTTAAGCATCTGACTACTGATTTCAGCTCAGGTTATGATCTCACAGTTCATGAGATAGAGTCCCCTGAAGGGCTCTGTACTGACATCACAGAGCCTGCTTGGGATTCTCCCTCTCCTTCTCCCTCTGGCTCCCCCAGCTCACTCTTGTTCTCTCTCTCTCTCTCTGAAAATAAACTTCAAAAAAAAAAAAAAGATAATGAGAATAGGCGTGTATCTATTAAGTAAGTTGAATCAATAATTAATAACCCTCCAATACAGAAAGCAACAGACCCATATGTATATAAGGTGAATTATGCCTAATAGTCATGGAAGAAATTATATTGAATCTCTATAATCTCTACCTTCAGAGGGTAGAAGCAGATGTATACTTAACTCATTCAATGAATTCAGGATTACTGTAATACCAATATCAGACAAAGACTTTATTAAAAAAAAAAACAAAAAAACTACATGGCACTGTCTCTCATGAGAGATGTAAAAACCCTCAATAATAGGAAATTGAATCCCACAATGTATATGAAGAATTATACACTATGACCAAATGGAGTTTTTTTCAGACATGTAAGGCTGATTCACCATTTAAAAGAGAAATCATATGATTCTATCAATAGATGCGTAAAAAGTATTTAAAATAAATCCAATACCAATACTAGGTATGGAGGAGGAATTTTTTCAGCTTTATAAAGAATACACACACACACACATACACACACACACACACACACACACACACACACAGCCTACAGCTAACATCATACTTAACACTGGAAAAAAAGTTTTCCCTCTAAGATGAGGTCTAAGGCAAGGGATATCACTGCTAATCACTCCTTTTCAACATTACACTGGAAATTCTACCTAATGTAACAGGCAAGAAAATAAAAAGTATTCTCACTGGGAAAAAAGAAGTCAAGTTGTCTTTTAGATGATATGATCATCTACATAGAAAATCTCAAAGCCTAGAGACACACATGCACCCAAATATACACATATACACAAATTCTGGATTAAGCAATTAAAGCAAGGTTGCAGGATAAAAGGTTAATTTATGAAAGTTAATCACTTACTCATATACCAGTAATGAACAAGTGAAATTTGCAAATTTTTAAATCTCACTTATGTTGGCACACAGTATGTGAAATATTTAGATATAAATACAGCAAAGTATATTCAAAACTAAAATAATAAAGCCACAAAACTCTAATGAACAAAATCAAAGCACACCTTAAAAAACAGAGAGATATCCATGTTCATAGATGGAAAGACTCAAAATTATCAAGATGTCAGTTCTTCACAACTTGATCTATAGATTATATGCAACCTCAATAAAAATTCCACCAAGTTATCTATAGTGACAAAACAGTTCTGAAGCATATGTGGAGAGGAAAAAGACCCAGAATAGACAACACAACATTGAAGAAAAAAATAATCCAGTTAAAACAGTGACATATCCAACTTTCAGACATCCAATAATGCTACATTTATCAAAATACTGCAGTGTTGGTGAAAAAATAGACAAAGAGGTCAATGAGAGAGAATAAAGAGCCCAAAAATACAAAGGAGCAGAGGCAGTACAATGGAGTAAAGACAGCCTCTTCAACAGATAGCACTGGACCAGCTGGACAGACACAGACAAAAAATGAATATGGCCAACGACCTTACGTCCTTCACAAAAAGTAACTCAAAAGGATCACAAACCTAAATGGAAAATACAAAACTTTAAAACTCTTAGGAGATAAAATGGGAGGAAACCTGGATAACCATAGGAAGGGTGGTGCATTTTTAGATACAGCAACAAAGCGTGACTCATGAAAGACATTATTAATAAGCTGGGCTTCATTAAAATTAAAAAACTTCTGGTCTGTGAAAGACACTGTAAAGAGATGACAAGAAAATCCATATACTCAGAGAAAGTATTTGTAAAGACACATCTAGAGAAAGACTATTATTTAAAATATACAAAGAACTCTTAAAGCAATTAGAAAACAACAACCCAATTGAAAAATGGGTCAAAGATGTGAACAGACACCTCACCTAAGAAGATATTTAATTGGAAAATAAGCATATAAAAAGATACTTTACATCCTACGTCATTGGTGAAATCCAATTTAAGACAACAAAGGTAAAATCCACCCAATGGAAAGGTCAAAATCCGGAGGACTCACAACACCAAATGCTGGGACTGATGTGCAGCAACAGAACCTCTCATGCGCTGTTGATGGGGATGCAAAATGGTATAGCCACTTTGATCGACAACCTGGCAGAGGTCTCTTTTTTTTCTTTCTTTCTTAAGGAAAAAAAACATACTTTAACCATACGATTTACAAATTGTACTCCTGAGTATTTATTCAAAGGTGTTAAAAACCTATGTGCACACAAAATCCTGCACATGGATGTTTGTCATGGTTTTACTCATAACTGCCAAAATTTGGAAGCAACTGAGATGTCCTTCTACAGGCGAACAGATAAATAAACTGTGGAACATTCAGACAATCCTGTACTAGTCAACACTAAGAAGAAATAAAATATTTAGCCATGAAACACATAAAGGAACTTTAAATGTATGCTACTAAACATGTCAGCCTGAAAAGGCGACATACTGTATGATTCCAACAATGTGGTGTCCTAGGAAAGGAAAAAGTATAAAGATGGTTAAAAGAGGAGTGGTGGCCAGGGATTAGGGAATGGAGAGAAGGGATGGGATGAACAGGCAGAGCACAGAGGATTTTGGAGCCATCAAATACTCTATATGATACCATAGTAAGGAAACTTATCCATACACATTTGTCCAAACTCACAAAACATACAACACCAAGAGTAAAACATAATATTAACTGTTGAATTTTGGCTGATTATAATGGGTCAAAGTAAATTCATCAGTTCTAACAAAAATATCAATCTGGTTGGGGGATATTGATAATATGGAAGGCTAAAAATGTGTGGGAGAAGGAAACGAGAAATTTGTTCCTTTCCATTTTTCTGTGAACTTAAAATTGCTCTAAAAACATGAAGTCTAAATTTTAATAAAAGGTAATTAATGAGACCTAACTTGAGGAAGTTAGCTGAGAAAACAGATAAGATGGGAACAGAATATATGTATCATATAACACACATAATTTATCAGGTTAAAATACCTTTGGAAGCATACATTAGAGGCTTATAACTTAATTCCTCTCTGGACAAGAAAAAAGCATACACTAGAAGGAGAATTTTATTCTGTATCCTTTTGTGACTTTTTAATTTTGAAACAAGTGAATGCATTTCTATACAAAAGTTAAATAAAAATGTTTCTGTAGGAAAGTTGTGAAGAATTCCTATAGTAACTCAAAATACTGAAGAAGTATTTCACAAAACTAGGACACTGCAATAGTTTGGACTAATTTTTATTAGTCAGCATGTGCTGCCTAACAAACCACCCCACAACTTAGTAAGCTAAATCAAAACCTATTCATGTAGCTCATGATTTTGTGAATCATCAAATTAGGTTGAGACCATATAGACATTTTTTCAGGTTTGGTCCTGGCCTACCTGATACTAGCTAGGCTTTTACAGGCTTTCAGATTTGTGCTCGCTTAGTGGATGTCTGGGGGTGAACGGTCCATGATATGCCTGGATGGGGGTGGCGAGCACGACAGGGACCTCGCTCCCTATGGCCTCATTCCCTACCAGGCTGGCTTTGGCTTGCTCACTTGGTCATCAAAGGAGTCCACAAGCAGCCAGAGTAGAAGCTGCAACGTTTATTGAGGCTTTAACTGAGAATTCTCAGGTGAACAGGACATCACAAAGCGAGCCATGTTTATGGGGAGGGAAATAAGCTCCAGCTCTTGACAGAAGGAGGTAAAATATTGCTATGCTGCCACAATCTTTAATATCTGTAACAAGATAATTAGCATATCACTGCTGGATTACTCTTAGTGATGTAAGCCACATCACTGTTTCCTAGCCAAGTCTTACTATTTTCAAGTAAGAGAGACTTACAGTTTACAACAATTCATCTGAATTGGCGATTGTGATTTGAAAACATGTCTGTGCTTCTGACTTCAGAGTATTGGGGATTGATACATGTCCCTTTGCAATAACCTTCTGTCATGAAAACTAAACAGTTTCCCTTCTAGATGTTTTTTCCCATGACAATCTCTAACATGACATAGTTCCTATCATGTCATTATGTCCTCATATTCCATTTTCCAAAAATATTCACCTATTCCTTTTTATAGTCTGTCCATGAGAAAATGGGCAAACATATTAAATTTGAATCTGATCAATACACAATAGGATCAAAAGATTAATTTCCTATTTTCAGATGTCATTTTCACAATAGTCTGTTGATAGGTTTCAGAGTACACACACAAAAAAACAGTCTAGTTTCTGATGTCCTCTAACACCTGCAAATTTTATGCAGCATGTATCATTGCTGCTTTCCTCTATAATTTCTTTGGTTTGTCTCTAAGTATATACTTTAACCAGATTGCACTTCATGAATTCTTCAAAAGGTTATATAGCTTATGTACCTTTAATAAAGACTTGGAATGAGCTATACCATTTCTACCACTTACTAGTTCTTTGCAGTCAGACTGACATCACCTTTATAAGCTTAGCTTATTTAGCTATGAAGTAGAAATATGCTATCTCCTTCATATGAATTTTTGTAAAACTAAGAAAGAATAAGTATTATCTGCTTCCCTCCTTTACCTCCCTACATTTATGTTTTTCAACCATTTGCCAGCTCTTTTAGCTCCTGTCACATATGTTGACAAGCTTAAGGAGTCAGTTGCTCCACACAAGTAGACCCATGGCAAGGATCCACACAAACCACTCTACATCCACATCTGCATTTTGATTCCACATCAAGGGAATCCCAATCATGTACTTATTCTGATAACTGGGTAGGGGTTGTCATGGTCTACATAAAGACGACGCATAAAGGTGAGAATAATAATGGTAGTAACAGTGATGATGATTTAATAATGCATTTAATGTTTAGGTTTAATACTAATAACCACTAGATCAAGAAAGCTCTTTATTTTTTTTAGAGAGAGAGACAGAGACAGAGAGAATATGAATTCTAAGCAGGCTCCACATTTAGTGTGGAACCCAACACAGGGCTTTCCCGCGGATCACAACCTGAGACCAAAATCAAGAGTTGGTGGCTTAACCAACTGAGCCACCTAGGTGCCCCAAGTAAGCTCTATTCTTATTCCCATTCTAGAGACAAAATACTGAGTTGACTTGCCTGGGGCTACAATAGCTATTAAGAGATGGAACAAAATTTTAAATCAGATTCTATTACACTTCAGATGCCTTGCTCTTGACCATTACTCCATACTATAAAAATAAAAATAGTTATGAACTTTTCATAGATTCAGTGACATTAAAGCTATCACTAATCATTTTTATGATTTTTCAATGAAAGCTTTAAAATTTTTCTAGAGCTGAGTGATATTCATACACAACAGAAAACATGAATTTGAGGAAAATGACTACAGCCTTCATTGGCTCAGATATAAATTAGGCCTAATTATTTGAGTCTAGTAAGAGATTGGGATGGGGACCTGCAGGGATGATAATGGGATTCAGTGGACATACGTTCTGTGCTCCAGAGAATGGGGTGATAGGTGGCAATTATCATTAGTGACTTCTGAATAAAGATGTTGGGAGTCTTCTCACTCATTAGACCAAATAGTTCAATGGTCATTAGAAGTGGCTGTAAAAGGCACTGAAATACCATCAGAAAGGGGTAATGATTGTCACTGTAGCAACCTATTATTTCTATAATGGTGGTGTGATTAAGAAATCAACATCAGACATTATTCTCCATCAGCTGTGGCTTTTAAAAGCTGATGGCAGTGGTCACAAATCAAGCTTGGAACAGTTTCTGTACCTTTAGTGGAACTCATATAGCACAGGCCACTTTCTTTTCCAACTGTGACTTTAATTTGAATATTATCAGGGGCAGGTCAAAACAGATGTGCTATAAATCACTCCAGAAGTTTGGTCAGAGTTGGAGGCATACATACAACATTCACTATGAAAAAGAGACTGCAGTTTTACAGTCATGGTTTGTTACAAATCTCTCAGGAACGAGAACACAGATGCAGCTGTCACTTTTTTTTTTTTTTTCCTCTTATGCACTGGTTGTAAATACAAGATGCGGGGTTTTGTTGAAGAGTAATACATCACATCACGAGGACACCACCACCCAGATTCTATGTTAGGAGAAGGAACTGGGTAGAATACACAGTAAATTAGAAGTTATAAAAACTATACTAGAGGACATTATGCTTAAAGAAACAAATTCTCATTACTTTGAATAAGACTTTGAATTCCTAAAGTCTGACCTAAATGACAATTATAATTGGATATTTACAATGAAAAATATGTAGAAAACCTACAAGCAATAAGTCAGTGATTATACACTTGCTAAAAAACATGTGCTCGGCATTTTTTTTTAATTCCCTAATTAAATCCTAATTAGGATGTGCAGTGGAGTGTTAATTTTTGCTAGCTATACCTCCAGGGCATTTTTTTACACCTTCAGAAGCCTAAGCTTATTCAGATATGTAAGAGATAATTATCAATAAAAAGGACCACCACATTGTTGGCTTAGAGAGTTGCTTGTGTGTGGTTTCTAGCTCTACCTCGACAGCCCAGGGGACTTGTGTGTCATGATGAACTGGAACACTGTCCCCTGCTGCCTCATAGGTAAAGTATGACTTTTCCTGCATCCTCCAGCCAGAGCTTGCCTTCTAAGCAAGAGAATCCTGTGAAGATGCTCAGCAAACCTGAAGATAAGGTAGACTCACCATCAAAAAGTATTTAGACTTTGGCTCCACAAAGCAACTCAGAGTCCTAAAGGTCAATTAGTTGCTTCAGTCTCAGAATCCATGAAATCTGATTTGACTTAAAAATGTTCAGTCTCCTTATATATTAAGGTCTCACTTGGGGTACTGAGTAACACATGTGTATGGAAAACCAAAGCTTGGAGTCTCGAAAGGAAAGCAGGGGTAATCATAGTTATGATAATAATACAAAGTATTAATAACATCAATAATAACAGTAACGACCGACAATTATTTCACTGTTGCTGTATTGTAGACATTTTACCATTTCCTCATACACAGCCTTCTGTATCATCCCATGCCACAATTTTCAGATGTGAGGTATGCAGATTCTATATACTTGATTCATATGGAACTGAAAATCAGAAAAGTTAAGGAAACTCTGTCTGGAAGTAGCAGAGTCAGGACTTCTCACTTCTTGTATTTTTTTTGGCCAAAGACAGGTATATGACCAGAAATCTTAAAACCATAATACATGTAGTGGTTAAGAAATTGGAGTCAAGAAACCCAGGTGACAGAAGATTATGAGTGTGGAGCTGGTAGTGGCAGTGGTGATGGGAGAAGGACACAGAACAGAATATCTAAAAATCTGCCATATGGAAGAGGAAAAAACAATCAAGAATTATAGGCTCATGGTCCTTGAGAGCAGGTTCGTGTGGATTGGTTTGGTTTGGTTTTGACACAGAGGGTGCAAGTGAAGGAGGTGCAGAGAGACAGAGAGGGAAAGAGAGCATACCATGAGGTGGAGAAAGAGAGAGAGAGAGAGACATACATAGAGCAAAGTGGGGCTCACCTGAAGTGGGGTATTAATGTTTAGATGAAGCAGGGCTCATGTTTACCCAAAAGGGGCACAAGCTTACCAGAGGTGGGGCATGAGCTCATCCAATGAGGAACTCTCTAACTCTCAAACTGTGAGATCCTGACAGATGCTTAACCACTGAGTCACCCAGGTGCCCTCTGAGAGCAGTTTCTAAGGAAGATTTTACTAGTAAGAACTTTCATTAACAAGTATGAATTTTGTGTTTAATTTTTCTGCCTAAAAATGTTAACTGTGAGACTTGACATTAGGAGAAATTGGAAGAAAATGCCTTCTCCCTCGTTTGTTATTTGCTAGTACATCTCATTCATTTTATACTATGGCCATTACGAATACACATTTTCTAACACTATTTATTGATTTAATTTATTACCACAGTCTCTTGTCTTTGCCTTCAGAAATCATGTTCTACTTTTAAGATCAGGTTTCCTTCAAAGACTTTCAAGGGGATCTATTATTTCACTTGCCCTTGCTATACCCCAAATGCTGAACCTAGGTACCTTCTATCTGCTATTGCTGTTTTTCTCTTAGCTAGGGCATGTGCTGTTTAAGATGTCATGCATCCCAATTCTGAGGTTCAGAGGATGAATTGATAACCTCTTCCTTTAAGGGACCAGAATCAATGTCACCTCCCATAAAACAGTTCCAGAGTCTTCAGTCTAGACAAACAAACCTTTAGTGTATACCTGATCTTGGAAAATTACCATACTGGCCACTCACAACTGGATACTCAATGTGTCTCTCTTTAAATTAGGTAGGTCATCTCTTTGCACCACCATCTCAGTAATGCAACTCAGGACTTAACTAGTGTTGGAGATCTTTGGATACAATCACCTTTGCTGCCTTGAGTTGGAGTCCATCTAGGCTTTGGGCCATAGTCTTGATAATGGATTTTTGGTCAAGTGGCAACACTATCAAAGACAACACTGTAAATTGTGAAGTATATCAAGAGGCCAAGACAGGAAGCATTCCGAGACACAATTCCCCACATCTTGGATAATATAGCAAAAAAAAAAGGAAAGAAACACAAATGCCTATTAAATTAAGGCATTTTTACTGTAATTCTCAGTGACTTCCTAACCCAAATCAGTTAGTAGTTACATCCCAAATTTATAGATGAGGATTCTTAATCCCATAGATGTTAAGGGATTTACCCAAAGGCCTGTAGCTAAAAACTAATAGAGCCAGAATTTGAATTTGGTAATCAGTTTGAATCATGCTCTTGAATATTCTAAATTGACTTTTACCAATCTCATTTATCCAATATAAAACATCATAACAGAGTCCTTCCCGTATGATACTTTCAAAGTTTTATGCACTTTCTTTCCATAATTTTAATAAATCCTTCTGAAGGCTCATTTTAAAAGTCACACTTTGATTTTGCTCTCTGTGGTATCAGTGGAGAGCAACTGTCAACAGATGTGAAAGTTTACACATCATTAAATGCCCCTCCACAACCCATCCTCAAAAATGCCCTGGTGTCAAAGGACCTCCTCTTTTCCTTCTGAAAGGATTGGTTTTAGAACAGTTTTGCTCAAAGCTTCTAACTTACTCAATTCTCTCCAATGTGTAATTAACCTGAACAATTCTGGAGATAAGGGCAACTGTGCAATCAATTATACCTGGGTTCCTCTTTGCATCTGTATCCTATCTTCTCATCAACTGGGCTCCGTGCCTTCCCTTATAGACCCTCAGTGGGTCAATTAAAGACTATGGGACAGGTCATTCTTCAACAAACTTTATAGGAGAGCACATGTTGTTTGGGAAAAATCAGGGGGAAAATTCCTGCTAGTCCAGGTATCTGTCCCTCACTCTCTGCTACACATACACATACACACACACACCTTATAACACAATATGTGAAATGTACTTCTCTCCATTACTTCCAACCCTAGAGATGGAAAATGATGAATCATCCTTAAAACCATTACTCAGTTACCAGAGTCTTAAAAGAAGTATATCCTTACTTATCCAACAAAATTAGTTATTTTATATTTAAATTCTATTTTAGTTTATGTATTTCACAATATATATACATAAGCAGGTTTTTATTGTATCACACTACATTTTACACCTGTCTTCCATACTGTATATGCTCTAAAATGCAGGGTCTATGTCATTACCACCTAAGTATCACCAGCACGTAACACAATGCCTGGCACATACTTGTTGATCAAAACAGGCTTTCTTATTCAATTATTTATACATCTTTTCAAAAATATATTCAGCACTTACTATGGACCAATAATAGGAAGAATCTTTAGATGATAATGATTCCTCCTTCTTGGACTCTATATCCTTACATTATTCCCTGCCCTTGAATGCAGGTTCTACCTAGAGATTAACAAATAGAATAGATCAAAAGTGATAAGCAATGCAGAACTAAGTCTTCCATCTTCTTGGCACCCTCTCTTTCTTTCTGGCTTTGAGGAAGCAAGGTGCCATGTTGGAGAGGTTCATATGGCAAAGGATGGTTGGCAATAATGGGCTACCAGCCTGCAAGGAACTGAATCTTGCCAACAACCTCGGTAGTGAGTTTCGATCTAGACCTTTCCCCACTTGAGCTTTCACATAAAACCACAACATTCCCCCATATAGTCACTGAAGTTTTGTGAGACTCTGAAGCAGAGGACCCTGATATGACATGCCAGAATTCCTACACCAAAACTACTGAGATAATAATACACAGAAAATGTATTAAACTAACAAGGTTTGGGGTAATTTGTTATGTAATAATATATAACTAATAAATGGTAACACTGTATTAAGTGCTAGCAATGTAGTGATGAGCAAGATCTCTCTCTCCCCCACCAACTTTTCCTGCCCATATTCCAGTAGTCAAATACAAATGGTATCCTCTAAATTTAGAAATAGCTCAGTATTCTATTTGTGTGAAACCTGTATTAAATTATGTGTCAGATACTCATTGCCCTTTAACAAACTAAAACTTAGTGTCTTAAACAATGACTCATATTTCCCATTATATTCTCAACTATCCCAGTGGTTTCTCTGCTGGTTTTGCCCAGGCTTGATCATGTAACTGTGCTCATATGCCTGGAAAGTTCAAGAAGGCATCAGTCACATGTCTGGCAGTTGGTCATTGTTACCAGCTAGAGTGCCTCGGTTGATTCCATGTCAGTCATCTTTTCGTAATCTGGACTACATTTCTTTTTTTTGTTAATTTTTCTTTTGTTTATTTATTTTTGAGAGAGAGACAGAGCACAAGTGGGGAGGGGTAGAGAGAGAGGGAGACATAGAATTGGAAGCGAGCTCCTGGCTCGAGCCAGCTCAGAGCCTGACGCGGGGCTCGAACCCACGAACAGTGAGATCATGATCTGAGCCGAAGTTGGATGCTTAACTGACTGAGCCACCCAGGCACCGCTAGATCACATTTTTTATGTGGCAACTACAGGTCATTGTTCCAAGAAAGGAAGACAAAATGGACAAATATCTTTTAAGTCTCTGCTTCCAACAAGTTTATGTCCCCAGCGGCCAAAGATAGTAATGTTGCCAAGCCGAGAGTGAATGTGAGGGGGATTATAGAAGCTTATGGTTACATAAAAGTCATGATTTATTGGGAGTCATCACTGGAAGAATCTACAACAAACAGTATTGATATTTAGATTATAAAGTTGGTCTTATAATATCATAGCTTAAAGGAACCTTGTGGGATATGTATTTCAGTCCCTTTACCATATAAATAAGGCAACATGTAGGATCAGAACCAAATCAATCACCTAATTAAAGAACAGAGTTGATATTAAAATTCAGATTCCCTTTAATCCAATCATTCTTTGTCCTACACTGCACATTATTTGATTATCAACATTAAACTATTAAACAAATTTTACAACAAGAAGGTCACTATGTGCCACTCTGTGTTGCAGAATACAATTCCAAATGCTCAGGCCTCTTCCTTTTGCCTGGGGTATTTCAGTACAGAAATGTATTAGCACTCTAATAATTAGAACTGCCTATCTCAAATCATACTATAATGTGCCAGTTATTTCAAGAGTCACCACTGCCAAACTAAAAAGTTTTCTCCAACTAGCAATTAGGATCTAGTAATTTACACCATTGTTTTTTATAATGGTCCACTTCCAGGGTAGTTAGCAAAATGTTAGACCATATTCAACACCTGAATTTTCATCTTCTCCAGGATTATTTGTAGAGCTTGAAACTATTATTTCTTTATAGTTTCCCTGCAAAAATAAAGCTTGCCAGTCTATTGGTACACATCAGCACAAAGGCTTTCATTATACCAGATTTTTCAGGCCAGGATTATTATAATTCTCATTTTCTGGAGATTTTGCTCATGATGATTTCTCAGATTTAGCTCCTCGAGAATGCAGAAGTTGAATCTTCATGAGAATACACCTGCCTTCATAAATTATTCCCATTTTGATATCCATGCACATGACTCTATCTAATCTCTAATGATAGGGTTCATATTTAAGAAGAGAAGGGACAGTAGCTTTCTAGCTTTTAGCTAATGCTATTCTCACTCTTTTCTTATAGTCTAAATCATCAGATCATCCTCCTGGCAAGCCTGACTTTCCAATTTCACTTTCCTAGCTAGAAACCTCGTGATGATCATCACTGAAGAAATTCACCTGACATCTATATTTGACATTATTTTAAAGAAACTCACTAATCAACTGATAGGTTCTTTTTAATATAAATTTCATTTCATTTTATGACAAGCATTTGCTCTTTGGAGCTTATTCTTTCCTGTCTACTCTGTAACACATTTTGTAAATCGTGCAAATTTTCTTTTGAAATATAATATGCTCTTGTAAAGCTTTGGTGAGGAAGCAAGAAAGAAGGATTTAATCAGAATTATTTTTAAGTACCAGTTCTATCACTTATTTGATGTTTGATTTTGAGCACTTTTACTTTTTTGAGGCTATACTTATCTACTTATACATAGAGTGAAATATTTTCCCAAAGGAAATCAGTTTTAAAAAGGATATGTTTTGCTATAGTAAGTAGATTGCCAACTATAAAATTTCTACACATGATAACTGCTTGAAATAATACTACTTTCTACTAACATTTATTGCTCTCTATTATGACATTGTTGATGGTTTTCTAAGATTGAATGCGTCATGCTCTTCCAGAGGGATTGAATTTTGTTCACCTTTATATCCTTAATATAGTGCACAATATTAAAAGTTTTCCAAATAATTTCACATACATTTTTTATTTGATACTTACAGAAAAATAGGTATGAAGCAGGTAAATATTATTACTCTCCTTTGTCAAATTAAAAAACTGACCTCAGATAAGTGAGGAATTCAAGATTCTAAAATGAGTATAATTGACCCTTGAAAACACAGGAGTAGGGGTGCCCACCTCCCATGCAGATAAAAATCCAAGTATATGTTTTCACTCTTCAAAAAGTTAACTACTAACAGCCTTTTGTTGATTAGAGGCCTGATAATGTAAACACTTAACACATATTTTCTATGTTACATGTATTATGTATTTGTAGAATAAAGTGAGCTAGAGAAAATGTTATTAATAAAATCATACAAAAGAGAAAATACATTCACAGTACTGTTCTATATTTATTGAAAAAATCCCCATGTAAGTGTATTTCCATGGTTAAATCTGTGTTAAGGGTCAACTGGAATCTTAAAAAGAGGAGCTCAAACTGTATCTATCAGCTCCCAGTCTTCCTTATCTCATAGTACTCAATATTTATTTCTGCTGAAGGACACACATCAGAGAGTGATGAGATGCACATCCCCAGAAGTTGTGAAGGGTGAAGTCTAAAATGTCTTGCTCAGGTTAAAAAAAAAAAAAGTATCCTTCAAATATGTAAAATTACTAGATGATAAAAAAACAGACTGAGGACACAGATTTAACTTATTTGAAATACTAATAATCCTAAACTATATTTTAATGGCTTAATACTCAAAAAGAACAGTTCTAAAGGAATACCGGATGGTTTCTTGCCTCCTAAACCTAATAGGATATCTTTCTGTTGCCTACCTTGTTTCCACTAACATGTGCTATGTTCTCACCCATAAGCATGAAAAAACCCCCAGGGCTTAACAGACATTTCAATAAAGATTAATAAGAAAACAAAAAGTCAACATCCATAAGCAAATGAATCTCTCTGTCATAGCTTCAACCTGTTCTTTTCTCCCTATGTTGGTCCCGTGCTATCTGTGAAAGAGTCTTTAATATAAGCATCTATAAAGCAAAAACAAAATGTTATGAAAAGTAACCCAGCAAAACAAAAGAGAAGTCTTAAAAATTAAAACTGCTAATAGTAAGACAAAAATAAAGAAATTGGAAGACAAAGCCAACAAAATATTGTGAATTCATCAAAAAGATAAAAATTTTGAGAACAGAATACAGATAACAGAATCTAAGGTATATCTTACTAATAATCATCACCAAAGAGAACAAAGGCAGAACTGGATTCAAGAATTTAAAAAATTGGAAAAAGAAAGGGATTTCCCCAGAGTTAGGGAACATCAGCCATCAGAATTAAAAGGCCTGCCTAGTTACTGAAATGCTTCATGGCTAGACATTACTGCAACATTTCAGCATCACAGGGAGAAAAAGGAACATTCTAAATTATTCTGAGACGGAGGTTGGTGTGGAGTGGTACACTAGGTCCCTTACAAATAAACCAGAATGTAAGGATAGAGTGGAAAAGGGCGTTGCATGTTTTAAGGATTAAATGATGTTCTACTTAGAATTATATGCTAATGTAAGATATCAAACCTCTAAATTTAGAAAAAATATATCTTCACATATGCAGGCTCATGCACTCAGACACTTCCACTAATACAGCTTTCCTTGGGAAGTAATTTGAGATGTTCGAGTAAAATAAAGAAAAGATAAAAAAATATATATAGGGAATCTAGGAAATAGTTCCAACTACAAAAAAAGTAATAAAAGAAACTCCCAAGACAAAAATTGTAGGTCAGGCATAAAAATTTATCAAACCCGAGTAAAGTAGGAGGTTACAGAGATTTAACAACAATCTATATTGGATGGTATTTGAAATCTAACCGCACAGATCTGATGGTATTAGTTATTAATTTTCAACTTCCAGACTCAACCTATAAGCTAACTGTTTACAGAGTAAATGTTACAAAATAGTGTGTAAATATAGCATGTAATGTCACATATAGGAAAGTAAATTAGATTATCAAAGTATACATGCAACAGACAGGAGTTGGAATGTGCAAACAAACAAGTATGGGAGATAGTAAGTGGCTCTACTATATCCATCTTATAAAGGGAATATTCTAAATTATTCTGAGATGGAGGTAGGTTGGGGTGGGACAGTAAGTCCCTTACAAATACGCTTATATTTTTAGAACATATAAAGGCGAGTATTAAACATCCTAGCTATAGAAGACAGATAGGGTGTGTGTTATTGTAAAGATACAAGGCTAAGCAACCCAAGAACAAAATTATAATAAATTTTGGGGGAGCAAATAAAACAATTGAAGACTATTCTTTAAGTTCCATCCTTACTCTGAAGGTAGAATAATCAATTTAAAAAAACTAAACATTAAGATACTTAGCCTAAGTATACTAGAGTGGATGTTGTCAGTGTCTTGCCCATATGCCTTTGAACTTCAATGTTTCCATATACTGCAGATAAAAGCTACCTTGCTGTCTGTGTCTCAGGACTTTTACCAGAAGGTCACTGCCCGCTGCTGCAATAGGGCAGAAGTGTGAAGGAATTAACAACCACCCAGAGCAGAACTCAACGATTACCTGAGGCACAAAGGTGTACAAATAACCAGAGCTTTCCACCAGCAAGTAGGCTATTTCTGAGGCATGTGCTGCATATAGTTTTCCCTGGTTTCTTCTTTAGGATTAATCTCTACCCACTCATCAGGGGGACTGACCTAACAATACATTCTCTAACAGTTGCCATGTCCTTCCCTGCGTCTCCTCGTCACTTCCCTGCAACTTTCAAATAAACTACTTGCATTTCATTCCTTGTCTCAAGATCTGCTTCTGGGGGAATGTAAATACATGTTTGTAGATATAAAATGAATCAGCAGACATTAAAATGATTATTCCACAGAAAGTAAGAATAAGGTAAGCAAATTGCTTTGCATTGTCAAGCCCTTAAAAACGATTTGACTATCAACAAATGTTCCTATTTTGCTATATAAACAGATATTGATAGACGATCCGAATAGAGGATAGGTAGATCGATGTCTATTCTCACCTTTGTTAACTAATCCAGGCAATTTATAAAAGTCACTGACAGAACTAAGCTAATCAATGCAAAATTTCATCCAAATACCAATGCCAGCCAGGCAGGGCAGATCAGACACAATCCATTCACATTTGGTTTTCCTATACGTATGGTGTCCACGCCAACTGGAGGAGCCGACAGACAGAAATGGTGCCTGAGAAAGTGCTCAACCTACAAACCAGCTTATCCTGTAGATCTACCCTTCAAATGGTCTCTTGTTAAACTGCAGTTCTGTTCTCAGTATAATCTCTTGCCAAAATCCAGCTCCGTCCCTCTAACTTCACATGGTGCCTAGAAAATCAAAACCATGCAGCCTTCCTCAGTCAACCTTATATTCCTAAATTTCTTGTTGAGTGAGACAGGCAGAGCTTGATGACTGAGTCATGTTCACCTAATTCTACTGATTTAGTGTATTCCACTCAAACTAATGTAATACCAAATATTTCCAAACACACAGAACTATATGATTATATATTTTTTCTGCAAAGCCTTCAACCAAGCACGTTTTATGTACTTCTCACTTAATAAATTTCTAAAGCTCAGAAGAATACTTTTCTAATCAATATAAAAGTATATTTTTGCTAAAAATGATTCTCCAAGGTGACCCATTCCTCTAGGGTCCCCCTGTGGCTGTCACAACCTGATGTGCAAGAATCTCTCTCTACAGGTGTGTTATAATCCAGTTTGAAAACTATAGGTCACACTGTCCTTTCGAAAAAATAGCCCTTATTCTTATTTTATTTTTTTAATGTTTTATTTATTTTTGATAGAGAGAGAGACAGAGCATGAGAGGGGGAGGGGCAGAGAGAGAAGGAGACACAGAACCGGAAGCAGGCTCCAGGCTCTGAGCTAGCTGTCAGCACAGAGCCTGATGCAGGGCTCGAACCCACAAACATGAGATCTGACCTGAGCTGAAGTCGGAGGCTTAACCAACTGAGCCATCCAGGCGCCCCTAGCCCTTATTCTTTGGAACAAGGTTTGAGATGTGATCAACTTTATACCTGGCTGTTTAATTCCAAGTTGTTACAAATACATGGAAATTTTTCAGAGACTGATCAGAGCAGGCTGGATTTGGGTGGGCTCTCGAATTAGTGCTCTGTAACTAGGGACTTGATGGTGTGTGCAGACCAGATTATTCACTGAAAATCAACTCACAATAAAGCAATACATTTTTTTACTTGAGTTACTTTTTAAGTCACACAGCAATGAGGTCATCCCGTCAAATGGCCTAATTTGTGATTAAAAAAATTCTATCTCTAACAAGATCGTGGGTTCATTTGAGGACAAATTTTAGAAAGGCAAATATTTTTTTTCTCTTTAGTAAACAGAGATCCCTTAATGTTAGACCCCCAGAATTTTATTGAAATCCTGTTGAGAATAAGATACTGGGGTTGGTGTTCAGGACAAACAGACCCAGTCTTGAAGGATTTAGAGAACTAGGCACACAGGTTGATAATAATCAATAACAAAACAAGTGTGAATTTATAAAGGTAAAATAAAGAACTATGACTTGCAATAATAATTAGTCTAGAAGATGAGGAAATTTTCCTCCAAGACATGAAGGATGAATAATAATTATCCCAGTGAAATGGAAAATGCTGCCAATGGAGATGATGATGTTTTGAGGTAGGAGAATGGAAGATGGCTGTGAGAGAGTTAGACCCCAGGCTCTCCTCATCCTGCAAATACAACTAGATAACTAGTAAATCATTCTAAACACCCCAGAAATTGACATGAATATTGGAATAACAAGCTCCACAGCCAGAGGTAGAAAAGAGGTCACAGGGGCGCCTGGGTGGCTCAGTCAGTTAAGCATCTGACTCTGGCTCAGGTCATGATCTCACGGTTTGTGGGTTCGAGCCCCGTGTTGGGCTCGGTGCTAACAGCTCAGAGCCTGGAGCCTGCTTCGGATTCTGTGTCTCCCTTTCTCTGCCCCTCCTCTGATCGCTCTCTCAAAAATAAATAAATGTTTAAAAAATTTTAAAAAAGAAAAGAAAAGGAAAGAGGTCACATCCAAGAAGGTAAGAAATGGGAAGACAGAGTTCAGGAGAGAAACAGATCATGGCCAATGTGGTAAGAAGGGAAACATGGTGGCAGAGAAGGGCAAGAGACAGACTAATACACAGGGAGCCCAAGGGGTAATCAAATCCCCATAGCAAGTGGCCTAGAAAGCAAGAGGGTCTGAATTTTCCAATTCTTACAACCAGTGGGTTTTAAAGCTTGGAGTTTTAAACGTCAGTGGGCTTGACTAGAATAGAGCCCAGAGGGCACAGCGCAGCTCTTTGAGAGGAGGCAGGCAAATAACCTGTGGACAAATAGCATGGGGACATTGATCTGAAAAGCAACTGGGTTACACAGTGTGGAGGTTACTTGCTCATCTTGGAGCATATCCCAGAGGGGCAGTGTTCATGGAAAAACCCCTCCAATAATAAAGGAACTTCCATTTTCCTCCCCCACCACTCAGCACAACCCCAGGGCTACATGTGAGAACCAGTGCAGTGCTGATCCTCACAACCTAACTTGCTTACACCAAGCCCTGCTACCTCCATGCTTCAGTGGAATTGCCCCTGCCAGTCATGCCTGCCTTACTCCCAGAGCAGCAGGATCCTTCCCTCAAAGACCAACCCAAACCCCTGTGAATACCATGTCTCCTAAAAAGAGAGTTTTGCAGGGGTTCAATTCTAGTGGTGGTAGCAACACATGTCCTCTGACAAGCAGACCAGAGCAGACCTAGCTAAAATGTGCCACATTCAGGCTAGGGACCAAACACTGCTCACAACAAGCTGCAGACCACTGGCCAGGACAAACAGCAGAACATACACAGAACACATTAGTAACATTCTTGGAACCACCAGGCTTGGGGGAATAGGAGATACTACATTGCAGGGCACTACAGGACCTCTTCTTAATAAGACTATGGCCCTCAAGGACAGGAGATATAGCCGACTTTCCTAATATACAGCAAAAAGCAAAGAAACCAACATAATGAGAAGACAGATAAATGTATCCCAAATTAAAAAAACAGGACAAGACCAAAGCCAGACATTTAAGTGAAACATAAATATCATACCTGATACAGAATTTAAAGCAATGATGATAGGGATACTCATCGGACTTGAGCAAAGAGTGGAGGACCCTTGGAGAAAAGTGTGAGAACCTTAACACAGAGATAAGTAATAACATAGAGATAAAAGCTCATCATCAAAATGAGAAAGACACTGGATGGAATCAGAAGCAGGATGGAAGAAGCAGAGGGACAAATTACTAACTTAGGAGACAGTAAAGGAAAAATAATAAAGCTAAAAAAGAGAGAAAATATACAAAATGAGAATAGACTTAAAAACTCAGTGACTCCATCAAACATATTAACGTTTGTATAACAGGAGTCCCAAAAGAAGAAAAAGAAGAGAAAAGGGAGTAGAAAATATTTTGAGGAAATAATAGCTGAAAACCTCCCTAATCTGGGGAAGGAAACCCATCTAGATCCAGGAGACATAAGAATTTTCAACAACAACAACAAAAGAAAAATATTTCCACGTCAAGACTTTGTGCAATTAAATTTGCAAAATATAGTGATAAAGAAAAAAATTCAAAAGCATTAAGACCAAAGAAGACAATAACATATAAGGGAAACCTTTTAAGTCAGGTAAGGGATTTTCATTAGAAACTTTCCAAGCCAGAAAAGAGTGGCATGGTATATTCAAAATGCTGAATGTAAAAAATCTGGAGCCAAGAATACTATATCCAGCAGAACTATCATTAAGAATAGAGAGATAAATAGTTCCTCAGACAAAAACTAGAAGTATTCATGATCACTAAAGCAGCCCTGCAAAAAATATTAAAGGGGGTGGGGTGGGGCTTCTTTGAGTGGGAAGGAGAACCCAAACATGACAGTACAAAGGCAGTAAAAATAAATGTCTAGGTAAAAAATCACTCAAAGTACTCACAAAATAAGATTTTAAATATGGTAACATATACCTAAATCTTAGGGAGGAGAGGAGTAAAGAATGGGTTCAAACTTAATCATCAACTTAATATGCACAACTATATACAGAAGAGGTTACATACAAACCTAATGATAACCATGTATCAAAACCTCTAATAACAATGCAAAGAATAAAGATAAACAAATCCAAATATTATTATTAAATAAAGCAAAACATGAAAGAGAACAAAATAAAGGATCAGAGAAAACAACAAAACAAGTAACAGAACATTAATATATACTTATAATTACTTTGAATGTACGTGGACTAAGCACTCAAATCAAAAGACATAGGATCAAAGAATGGATTAAAAAAATAAAGACCCATCTGTGTGATGACTACAAGAGATTTCTTTTAGACTTAAGACACCTGCAGATTGACAGTAAGGGGATGGAGAAACATTTATCTTGCAAATGGATGTCAAAAGAAAGCTGGAGTTCCAATACTTTTAACAGACTAAAAGGACTTTAAAACAAAGACTGGAACAAGAGACAAAGAAGAACACTATATAATAATAAAGGCGACAATCCAACAAGAATATATAACAATTACAAATACTTATGTATGCAAAATAGAGCACCCAAATACATAATGTACTTAATGAAAAAGAAACTAACAATTAACAATACAATAATAGTAGGGATGTTAGCACCCAACTTTTATCAATGAACAGATTATCTAAGCAGAAAATCAACAAGGAAACAATGACCTTGAATGATACACTGGACCATATGGACTTAACATGTATGTTCAGAACATTCCATCCTAAAACAAAACAAAACAAAAATACACATTCAAGTGCACATGGAAGCTCTCTAGAATAGACCATACATTAGCCCACAAAATAAACTTCAACAAATTCCAAAACACTTAAGTCATATCATGCATCTTTTCTAATCACAAGTCCATGAAACTAGAAGTCAACCAGAAAAAAAAAAAAAAAAACCTCTGGAAGTACCACACATACATGGAGGTTAAATAACAAACTATTGAACAGTAAATGGGCCAACCAAGAAATCAAAGAAGAAACAAAATACATGAAAAAAAAAAAAAGAAATGAAAACACAACGATTCCAAAACCCTAGGATGCAACAAAAACAATTCTAAGAGGGAAGTTTATAGCAATATAGGTCTACCTGGAAACTCAAGAAAAAACTCAAACTAGCAACCCAAAAGTACACCTATAGGAGTGGAAAAAGAAAAACAAATGAAGCCTAATGGCATTAGAAGGAGGGAAATAAAGATTAGAACAAAAACAAATGATAAACTAAAACAAAACAAAAACCAATAGGTCAATGAAATCAGGGGCTCATGCTTTAAAAAAAAAAATCAATAAAAATGATAAACCTCTCACGAAGACTTATCCAAAAGAAAAAAAGGACACAAATAAATAAAATCACAAATGAGAGAGGAGAAAACCCCAACCAATGCAACAGAAAATACAACCAATCATAAGAGAACATTATGAAATACTGTATTTTAACAAATTAGCCTAGAAGATAGGAGTAAATAAATTCCTAGAATCATATAAACTCCCAAAACTGAAAGAAGAAGAAATAGAAAACTTGAACAGACTGATAACTAGCAAAGAAATTCAATTAGTAATCAAACAACTCCCAATAAACCAAAGTTCAAGGTCAGAGGGCTTCACAAATTCTACCAAACATCTAAAGAAGAATTAATATTTATTCTTCTCAAACTTTTAGAAAAGGAAGGAAAATGTCCAAATTCATTCTATGAGGCCAGCAATATCCTGGTACCAAAACCAGATAAAGATACCACTAATAAAGAGAAAAGACCAATATCCCTGATGAACACAGATGCAAAAATCCTCAACAAAAAACTAGCCAATGGAAACCAATTTATTCCCGGGTTGCAAGGGTAGTGCAATATTGGCACATCTATCAGTGTGGTTCATCACATGAGTAAGAGAAAAGATAAGAAACATATGATCATTTCAAAAGACACAGGAAAACCATGGAATGAATCATCCATTCATGATAAAAATTCTCAAAGTAGGCTTAAATACAACGTTCTTAAACATAATAAAGGCAATATATGAAAACCCCATATCTAACATCATCCTTAATGTGGAAAACCTGAGAACTTTTCACCCAATATCAGGAATAAGACATGGATGTCCACCTGCTACACTTTTATTCACCATATTACTAGAAGTCCTAGCCAGAGTATTAAGACAACAAAAAGAAATACAATCATCCAAATCAGTAAGGAAGAAGTAAAATTTTGCTATTTTCAGATGACATGATACTCTACATAGAAAACCCTAAGGACTCCACAAAAAACAACAACAACAACAACAACAAAAACCTTAAAGCTAAAATTGATATACAGATTCAGTAAAGTCACAGGATACACCATCAACGTACACAAAACAGTTGCATTTCTCTACATCTGTAATGGATTATCAGGAAGTAAAATTAAGAAAATAATCCCATTTACAAATTTACCCAAAATTATAAGGTACCTAAGAATAAACCTGAAAAATGAGGTCAGAGACTGGTACTCTGAGAAGTATAAAACACTGATCAAAGAAATTGAAGAGGACACAGAAAAAAATGGAAAAACATTCCAAGATCATGGATTGAAAGAACCATTACTGTTAAGGTATCTCTACTACCCAAAGCAATCTGCACAGTATTGCAAACCTTAACAAAATACCAACACCATTTTTACACAACTAGAGCAATTAATCCTAAAATTTGTATGGAACCATGTAAGACCCTGACTAGCCAAAATAATCTTCAAAAAGAAAAACAAAGTTGAAAGTGTCACGATTCTGGACTTCAAGTTATACTACAAAACTACAGTAATCAAAACAGTATGCTACTGGCACAAAAAAAGACATACAGATCAATGTAACAATGTAGAACACACCAAAATGGACCCATCATTATAGTCAATTAATCTTGGATGAAGCAAGAAAGCATACCCAATGGTAAAAAGACTGTCTTTTCAATAAATGGCACTGGGAAAACTGGAGTGCAACATGCTAAAGAATAAAACTGGACCACAGCTTCTTTCTTAGTGCACAAAAGTAAATTCAAAATGGATGAAAGACCTCATTGCGAGACCTAAAACCACAAAACTCCTACAAGAGAACATAGGCAGTGACTTCTTTCACATCACCTGTAACAACTTTTTTCACGATATGTCTCCTGAGGCAAAGAAAACAAAAGCAAAAATCAACTATTGGGATTTATCAAAATAAAAAGATTCCACACAGTGAAGGAAACAATAAAAAAAAACTAAAAGGCAGCCTTTGGTATGGGAGAAGATACTTGTAAATGACCTGTCTAATAAATGGTTAGTATCCTATACTCAGTACCCCAAAAACAAATACTCTAATTATAATATAGAGATAAGATATGAACAGACATTTCTCCAAAGAAGTCATCCCTATGACCAACAGACACATGAAAAGATGCTCATTATCATTTATCATCAGGGAAATGTAAGTCAAAACTACCATGAAATATCATCCTATATCTGTCAGAAAGGCTAATATCAGTAATAAACAAGAAAGAGCAAGTATTGACCAAGATGTGAAGAAAGGGAATCCTCACGCAGTTTAGTGGGAACGCAAACTGGTGCAGCCACTCTGGAAAAGTATGAAGCTTTCTTTAAAGATTAAAAATTGAACTACCCTATGATATAGTAACTGCACTACTAGGTATTTAGCCAAGGAACGTACAAACATTAATTTGAAGAGATACATGCACCCTTACATGTATAGAAGCATTATCTACAACAGCCAAATTCTGCAATCAGCCCAAGTAAGTGTCCATCAATTGATGAATGGATAAAGAATGAACAATGGAATATTATTCAGCCATAAAAAGAAGGAAATATTACCATTTGCAATGGCATGAATAGAGCTAGAGTATAGTGCTAAGTGAAGTCAGGCAGAGAAAAACAAATACCATATGATATCACTCACATGGAATGTAAGACAGAAAACAAATGAGAAAAGGGAAAAAATGGAAAGTGGAAAAAAAATATAAAAGCAAATCAAGAAACAGAGTCTTAATTACAGAGAACTGATAGTTACCAGAAAGGAGGTGGAGGGTGATGGGTTAAATAGGTGAGAGAGTTTAAGGAATGCACCTGTTGGGATGAGCACCAGGTGATGTATAAAGTGTTGAATCACTATATTGTACATGGTAAATTAATATGATACTATATGTTAACAGGAAGGGAGGGAGGAAGGGAATGAACAACAAAACAGAAAACAAAACAAAAAAAGGAAGAAGGAAAGACGTTTTGAGTGAAAGAAACAACTTGAGAAAAAGTCCTGAGAGACCTGATGAGACCTGATGCCTAGAATAGATGTAACAGATGAAACAGATGAGAGGGTAGAGGGCACATCTTATAGGCCAACTTTTTTTTTTTTTTTTTAACAGCACCAGTATTTTGTTGCTTTTTCCTATTAGGTATTAGCCAACACTTAAATGCTAGAAGAGAACACAGAAAACTACCTGCTTTCAGTCGGAAAATACAAGGAAGAGGCAATACTAGAGCCACATGCCTTCATGGCACCTATGAATTGAGTAACACCAGTCTCCTTCAGGTGTATTCTTCTCCATCACCCGTACCACAATCCACATACTCCACTGTACACTCATTTTATGAACCTATTTGCCTGGACAACTGCATTAGTAATTACTACTCTGGTATATGAATGCCATGAAAGAGGGATTTTTAGTATTTTGCTCACTACTGTGCCCTCATTAGAGAACCCAGAAGATAACATAAGCCCAAAACCTCTACTGAATGGTATATACGTAAAGTATTTGAGGTACAAATGTAGGTACATATGGCTAGATACAGGTGAGGAAAATACAGAAGAGAAAAGATGAAGACTCATCAGATATGAGACCACATTAAAGCTGTTTCACTTTATCCTAGGGCAAGGGAAAGCTATCAAAACGTGTTCAACTGGAGAGTGAAGATCTGATTTGCAAAACAAGAATTCCAGTCCACTAGGGAGAAGGAGAGGTTAGATATGGTGTGAACTTCGTAAGATAACTTCCTGTTTTTTTGGTTTGTGTTTTGGGTTTTTGTTTTGTTTTGTTTTTAATAAAATTGTGAAGTATCAATTGAGATATCTCATCTGTCTCCAGATAGAAAAACGGCAGTTTCTTCGGGCAACAGTGTCTTTCCCTAAGCCTCAGGTCTAGTAGATTTCAAGAGTTAAACAAAAGTTTTATCCCTGAGTACCAACTTCCTCCCCATAATAGAAAGTGGGGGGAGATAAGCTCTTTTCACAGTAGCTCTATTTATGTAAAAGATAAGACCTAGGCTTATGCACCTGCATAAGAATGATTAACAAGATCTAACAGAATCTCAATAAATACTTGTTTATAGTTAGTTTAGCAGGAAGATAAGAAGACCTTGCTATCTGCTTCCTTTGGGTGAATACGTGCTGATCGATATTTAAACAGACACCTTTACAAAAAACATGACATTTTCCACCATTAAAACCTTAAAATCCTGATTTCTAAATTAAATCCAAAGCTCTACCCAGATTCCTGCATATTCATGTGTCCAACTGTGCACATCTTTTTAACATAGTCAAAGTAAGATTTTCTACTATAATAATATTGCATTTTAAAGACAAATGTGGTAGGAAAAAAAAAACAGAAATAGTTTTAAAAAAAACCACTAAATAAGCTCCCCAAATAAACCATCATTTTTGTCTTTCCTGTAACAACAGTTAAAACCAAAATATGTCTGTATGTATTTTCAAATACGATTGTCCAAATACATCAGTGATCCACTTGCTTTTAGGATCAAACATATTACTTGTATACTGAAATCATGGACTTCCGTTGCCATATATTATAACATGTGGAAAGAAAACTATAACCTGACTTAAAAATAAATCCTAAAAATAATTTTATGGTGCACGAATTTATTAACTATGGAGGAAAATGAAACATATGTACATAAAAACTGTTAAATAGAAACACAGTTTTTTGTTTACATTTTAAATGAGAACTATAACTGTATTACTTCAATCATATTTTTTAACAAACTTGCTCTAAAGTATATTAATAAATACTAATGAAAGTGTGACCTACAATTATTATTTTGTGTCCCTTCAGCTATTTTTTTTTTCTGTGCAGCTGGGGTAATATTTTTAAAACAATCAGATTTTGTTATTCTTCTAGGAAATCCTTTTCAGTGAACACCTGTTGCTCTTAGATCAAGTGTGGACACCTCATCATGGCTGTAACCATCTGGTTCAAGTCTATTTACAGCCTCTCCCTTAACACACTCCTCCCAACACCCCTACAAACTGCCCCAGCCACACTGGCTGCCTTCCTGCTATTTCACCTCTAAGTTTCAGGAATCCAGTGCAAAGGGAATGAAAATATGAATTCTCTGGGTCACCTTGCCAATCTTTGTCATGTTTGTTAGGAGAAGCCTTGCCTTTTCCCTGTCCTGCTGTGGATCAAGATGCACTGATGACTGTTTTCCCAATTCCCAAGTCAGTTGGCTTCCTGCTAGGTTTGACAACGGAAGGTGAAGACAGGATTGGAAGGCCAAGGAAGGAGATGACATGCAAAGCATTTCTGAGCATGGGTGCCTGTGCTGCTGGCTCCAGCCCCTTCACGCAGGCCTAAGAGATTTCAACTTCTACCCAGGGCCATACATTCCTATTTCTGGAAACAAAGCTCCCTCTCTGTTCATTCCATAAACCCCATTTCTCAACTGTTAAAGCTGCGCAGTTTTTAATGATTTGTTTTTAATGCTGTATCTTCAAAGGGGGTGAGGTCCTGTTCTAAGAATCTTCTCTGAAATTTCATTTAACAATTTTTTTTAAATTTATTTATTTTGAGAGAGAAAGAGAACATGAGCAGGAGAGGGGCATAGAGAGAGGGAAACAGAAGATATGAAGTAGGCTCTGTGCTAACAGCAGAGAGCCCAATGCAGAGCTTGAACTCAAGAACCAGGAGATCATGACCTGAGCTGAACTCAGACACTTAACTGACTGAGCCACCCAGGTGCCCCCTCATCTGAAATTTCCAATCCATGATTACTCTTCTTGTTAAGGCAGAGAAGTAGATGTATTGCTTTTCCTGCTAATAGTTTTCAAAATATCTGAAAACCACAGCTTTCTAATCACAAAGAGTTCTTACACTTGAATAGGCCTATTTCCTTAAGAAAAAATTCCCCCCCTCCCCACAGGTAATGTCTAAGATCTCTTTCAGTATTAAGAATTATATAGTTAAAGTATCTAACTTTGGCTTCTGTTCAAAATTATGATTAAGAACTAGCTACATGATGTCTGAATCCTGTGGTTTTCCTTAGGAAATAAAAGCTTCCTCAGGAGTAAATTGGGCACATGAAAAAAAAAATACATAGATAACTCATTCTCCTAATGACCTTTTTGGGATATGTCCAACTCCAGTATACTGCTTAGACTTGCTGTATCAAGATTTGGCTTTCAATGTTGAGCCTTCAGTCATTTGTTTTGATTGTTTACTCCATGTGCGGATCCTAATTGTCTATGGAGACATCCATAATGTAGTTAAGCCCGTAAGATTAATTTGCAAACATTTCCTTCCCCTCCAGATTCCTGGCTTCTCTCTGATATTCGACACCAATATGATGATGGCTACTGTTGAACAAAATAAGGCTTAAGAATTTATTAGAAACAGTTAATATAAAAGTTTCAAGTATGTTCTAATACAGGGATTTCTTCAATATGTAAAATACGCACAGTGAAAAAGTAATTCATCTTTAAAAATAACTTAGAAGAGTGACAGGAGATACAGCCCAATGTGAATGCAGGTTGGAACACCCCCCCCCCCGACCTTGGTTTCTTTTTTGCTTCTATGTTTGAAATCATAGTAGCTGGGTTCTTCTGACTTTTGTGGTTTTGTTTGTTTGTTGTTGTTTTTGTTGTTGTTGTTGTTGTTAAAGAGAGTTTGAGTGTCATAAAATGGGTCCCACCACTTCCAGAACATTTCCACTAGTCAACTCACTTAAACACCACTGATACTGTGAGAAAGTTGGCGTTTTAATATATTTTAAATGTTTTTCCCTTTTAAGTTTAATTCATTAAGTTTCTCTTTTGTCATTTTAAGAGTAGAAACTGTCATCCCTGACTGCCTGTCCTCTGTACCTATCATTCATCTTTCTGGTTAAATTCATTTCTTCCATATTCCCAGTTGCTATGTTGTCATTCCAATATTTCTTCAAAGCATAGGCTCAAAATTAATGTAGCGATTTTGGGTTTGGCACTCTAAAAACATGCCTTTTGATACTGAGTTTTTGTGCACCAATGGAAATGTACACACACACACACTTCAGAAACCTGTGGGTCTCTATGCAATACCAAGTTTATTAATTTTCCTTATTTGTTCCCCCCAAATATATGAGCAAACAATTTAAATCTTGCCAATTGAAAAAGTGAGTTGGTTGAAAGGTAAGTTGGCCTGGGGATGGAATCCTGCATAAACAAATGATGATCCTATCATCTCTTTGCTCCCCACATCACAAATTTACTAGCCATCTTCCTTACTTTGCTTTCTGCTTGGTTGAATGCACCTCAAGATTTCTGATCAAAATTTAGGTGCATTTCCTAATGTTGGTGACCTTATTCTGTGACAAGTTACATAAGAGACAGTTTTCTTTGACTCACTATCCTTGGCCCCTAGATATTATTTGGAACCTCTTACCAGTTTATCTTCCACAGAACCTTAAGTTTGAGAGAGGTATTAACACAACATTTTATAGGTGGATGTTGTATGTGTGTAATTACATGTGCACATGTGTGTATACTTACATATTATCACTATGCATTGATGTTTTGTCAGAAAACTGGTCAGAATGAAGAGAATCATCATAAAGATACCACTTTTGGTACAGAGGGCGCTAATCTTCGATTTTTATTGCAAAAAACAGATTTGTCACACATCTTAAAGTCATTCAGCACAAATATTGTCTGTCACTCTGTCAGACATCTCAAGAGATATATTTCTGGAGTTAAGATGACAAAAGTGTCTACACTCTGGAGAGAAAGCTGCCTGGTACTGACAAATGCCTACTAGTTTGTGTGCTTCTCATTGCGCTTAAATGAGCTAACTCATCTTGGTATCTTTTAGTATTACCTTTGTTTTTGGGGTTTTTTTTTCCCCTCTGTTTATATTAAATGCTAGATTTTCTTTCTTGATCTTTATTGAAAACTAAATTCAGGAGATTAAATTAGAACATCCAGGAAGTCAATTATTTTTATGATGGCAAGAAACTCTGGCACCTTCTCATTTAATGGTATATTCCATGATATTGCCTAATAGAAAATAATGGATTTTAGGTATCATCCAAGCCCATCCATTTCACTTTCCAATTTAGGAAATGGAGATTAAAAATCTATAAAACTTCTAATGTCATACTGCTAATAAACAGCATAGAGAGGGCCCAAACCAAAGATTGCTGATTCTTGGATTACTGCTTACTTTTCCACTCCATATAGATGCATACAGAAATAAAGGCAGCAGCAATAGAGAAAAATATCCTAACCTGGTTTTGTCATTCTATGGACAAAAGCTGGGTATAAAAATAAGCATCACATTTTGTTTTCAGTAAGAACCATTTCAAAGTCAATTGTGAATTATTTTTGCTACATCTTAAAGACAAAAGACACACACACACACACACATACACACACACACACACACACACACACACACACACAGATTGAGGGATTTCTCCCAGGCCAGAGCAAGATATAATAAAGCAGGCTTTCCTTCAACAGCAAAGCACAACAGAAAGGTGGATCGTAAATAAATATGTTAACATCAAACATATCCACCAAAAAGTAATAACACTACAACAAGATAAGGCAATTTACATGAGTAATTCATAAAGATTCTCCTCCTGAGATTCTTATATGATCTTCCTCTCTCCTAAACCTGATTTTTTTTTAATTTAGAGGAAAGTATAGTGATTAGTCACATTGCCTTTGAGAACCAGATAAATATTTATGAAGAAAGAATGTGTATGTATCTCTATATAGAGATAATGTACAGGGAGAACAACATATTCATAATTGGAATCTCATTTCTGCAGGGTACACCTGCTGCATCAGAAGCTATTGTTGCTTTTTGCTTCTTTCTTTTGTTTGCAATGTGTGCACGAACTGCCTTATCATTTGACTATAATTTGCAGCTTTTGTATCTTAGGCATCTCTAAAAATCTCCTGAATATTGTCTGCTTTCACCTGTGGTGTCACTTGCTCAGATAGTTCAATCACAAGGCATGTGGGTGGACTACAGAAAGATGAAGAGTTGGATACCCCAGTGCTGATCCTAACAAGAATCCTTCCCTTTCTGGTTAAGTTCCCACAAGAAATCTCATCTTGGCTTCTTGCTCCCTATCTGCTTCTACACAATGCCAGGTGCACTGAAGTATTCCATTATTTATCTGTTGCCATCACCAGCTTCTCTCTTGCTACTTTGGTTTACCCTCCCACTTCCTGTCCTAGTACCTGTCCCATACACTTGAGGCAAGAATGCAATTACCTTTTCCAGTCTGACCCACTTTACTTCAAGGAGTATATATATTAGTAACTATTCTAGTTATCCATCTTTGTCTACAATCCTGATCCGATCCAGCCCAATGTCCAAAACTAATTTTAGCATTTGTCTAGACTTTTGTGTAATTACTAGAATTGTCCCTATCTCTTTAAGAAAAAAATCAGACTGTTTAATACACTTAGGTAGAATCAAACTTTTCTGCAAAATCAGGTTGTACTAGGGAAAACAAAATTTCAGGTCCCACTAGGCATTTCAGCACTAGTTCCTCAAATTCTAGAGTACACCAAGATGCCTTGGGTACAAGTTGGTGCCAAGTGATGGACAATGAGCCAAATGTAATGAACATATGTTATGGCACATTGTATTTTCTGACAATACTCATGTATATGAGTGCCCCATATACTCTTCTCAAAGTGTAACATTAAGATTCCTCCATTGGAAGACAGGGGTTGTATTCTTTCTCCTTGAACGGAGTTGAATGAACCAATAGAATGTGATTATTTTAATATGAAAGTGATAGTGAGTGACTTGCAAGGTTAGTTCACAAAAGATGAGATGGTTTCTGAGAGCTCTGTTCAGACATTTGTCTTGGGCTGTCCTAGGCTGGCATGGGGGAAGTTTGGGTGCTCAGAAACCATCTTGTTTGTGAGACCATGTGCCAACACTAGAGACAGACAGAGATGCCTCAAGGAGTTCATGTTGTGAGAACTTGATTTTGAATCTTCTCAGTATGTGTGCTAGGTGGACACCATCATATGATTCTAACCCAGCTTCCCGGCCACCTCAGTTAAAGCTATGTAGAAGAGGAAAAGGAGCAGACCTCACTGAGCCTTACCTCAATTACTGTTTTATGAGCAAAATAAACACTGCTGAAAACTATCAAATTTATAATTGGTTCATTATGAAGGCATATTAAGTAGGACAGACAGGTTCTTTGGTGCTCCCAATGTTTTCAGAAATTTAATTAGCTACCAAGCAAATCTGTATTTTACTTAAGAAATCCAATTCCAGTTACTTGAAAGGTCAGAAAATCAGAAAACATTGAGCCAACATTCCTACATGGCAAATCTCAGCTGGAGAATAAGAGGATATGTCCCTTTTGATAAGGCCTACATTTTCAAGTTTTCCACACTCCCCACCACTAAAGCCAACGTATTCATCTACATTTTGTGCATAGTCACTTTTGTGCATAGTCACTTTTGGCATTCAAGGTTAAACCCTTGAGATGGAGAGTATGACCCTTCTTTTACTTCACCTAAGAATTAAAGGCAACAATATGGGCAATTTTCCATAGGATACAGACACAGAAAATGGACAATAAGATGATTAAATGCTTAGCTAACAAGGGTGCCTAGCTAGTACTGACACTTGTATTTAAAACTGGTTTTCTTTTGTCTGTTCGTTTTTGTAGCCACAACAATCTCTTAATTAGTAGGTAGTTGGAAAATTGCTTTATTTTCCATGCTTAGGGAGCAGAGGTTTATTGAAGTCACAGGGAAAGTTGAGTCTTCCAGGCCTTATATTTAATATAAGGAATAGAATATGTTTTATTAATTCCTATTTCCTAGGTGTGGCTTATATGCTTCTTCCCTGTGTTTGGCCAAAGAACTTTCTTCCCTTCACAGTAATTTCAGATAAATGTTTACTGATCTGAATTCTAGAAAAGTATTTTTTTTTTAACAACTCTTGTTTAGAAAAATGTCTCCGGAACCTAGTCAGAGAGGCACTGGGGAATGCAAAGACAATGTGCGATCTGAGACGATAATCTCAGGGAGAAGGAAAACATTTGAAACAGAACAAAGAAAAGAAGTATCCACATAGTCTATACCAATTGATCATGGCTCTCAGACACAGAGGGAGACTAGTAAGACATCAGAAAGGAACAGTAACATGAAATTTGTCTAAAGAACTGAACAAGAGGTAGATCTGGAAAAACAGCTAGAAGGAAAGGATGATCCTATATGGTATTTCTTTCCTCATGTGAACATTTTTGTGTTCAACTACCTTTTCTATGATATTTCCATAGCAAATAATGTTGGGAAATAAAGGTGCTACCAGAGAGAGAGAAGATCGTTTCCTGACCATCATAATGAAGACAGTGTCCTCCTATACAGAGGCTGGACAAGTGTGGCAGGGTCACCCTTTTAAGACTGGGGGCATCTTAAGCTTGGGTTTCTTCAGTTTTAACACATAAGCCCACTGTACGGGCAGTTCCTCGTAGGCTACTCTGCATCACCTCTACAGGTCTTGTGGGACAAGGGGAAAGGACACAAACATGAAGCTGATGTAGCTTGCGGTGAGTAATAAAGATCCTGGTTCCTGATCCAGAAGCCCTGTGTCCTCTGCCAACATCTATAAAACCGTGCCAGGTTCACTTGGTAGTCTCCAAGTAGGGAAAAACTGCAGAAACATCAGGCAAGAGTATTTCTTATGGTCCTAAAAGTACAGTTCAAGACTGTTCAAGACTAAGGGGACATTTTCTATGAGAAAGAGCTATTTAACAGTTGGTACAACTTTTCTCTCCTACAACAGAGGAAGGAAAGTGCTGGAATCTCCTGCCGCATCTCCTCCACATCCCAGCCAACTCATACTCCCAGGCATTCTGTGTGTCAACAGGGTATGCATTTTGGATTCAAAGCTGAATGTCGACTCTTTCTGCCCTCTGCTGGCTTCATATCTAGTGCACAAGAACATTACTTCTGCACATCATATCACAAAGCAAGCCATAAAAAGTGCTAAAACAGTGCAGAGAAAATAGAGGCTTCTAGGTGGATGTCTCTGGAAAGAGTACTGGAGGGAAGGCTGTTCTGATCATTAGAAAATGAAGTAGGTGTCTGATCATCAGATGTATGAGGGAATTGTTTTTAGAGCAAGCATCCTAAATCCAAGATGCTAACGTGAAACCAAAAAGTGGAGTTTTTTTTACGAGTGCCATAATAGACAAATGGAGTATTTCACAAAATCCTTGAAAGCAAGAATGGGAGAAGCTACTCAGACCACACCTAAAGGTTCTCAACTTTATAATATAGAGTTTTGGCCTCCTGGAAAGCAAAGGAGAATTAGAGGCTAGTTTTCAGACCCCTCCAAAGTCATTTCAGTAAGAAATGTTACCTTGTTCACAGCTGTAGTCTGGCTTCTTTATTGAAACTTTTTTCTAATGTTTTATTTAGTTTTTGAGAGAGAGAACAAACATGGGAGCCTGAGCAGGGGAGGGTCAGTGAGAGAGGGAGACACAGAATCTGAAGCAGGCTCCAGGCTTTGAGCTGTCAGCACAGAGCCTGACACAGGGCTTGAACCCACAAACAGTGAGATCATGACCTGAGCCAAAGCCGGATGCTTAACCAACTGAGCCACCCAGGCACCCCTGGCTTCTTTATTTATATGTGAAAAATTCAGAAGTGCAAAGAGAGAGAGAGAGAGACCAATACCTTTCTGAATGTTACACACCTAGAGAAGGTCAGGGATGGTTCTCAAACTGGATGTAATTGACTGAATTGTGTCTCCCTCAGAAACCAGATGTTGAAGCCCTAACCCTCAAGAGATTGTATTTGAATATAGGACCCTAAGGGAAGTAAAGTTAAAGGGGATCATAATCCAACAGGACCTGTAAGAGAGGAAGAGGCACCAGGAGTCTTAACACATAAAGACTATGTGAGAACACAGTGAAAAGGTAGCCATCTACAAGCCAGGAACAAATACCTCACCAGAAACCAACCCCGCTAATACCTCGATCTTAGACTTCCAATCCCCACAACTATGAGAAGATAGGTTTTTGTTGTTTAAGGCACCTACTCTGTAATATTCTGTTAAGGCAGCCCAGGCAGACTATTACCTTGGGGCTTCCATTTCTATGTTCAGAGCCCTTCAATGCCAGCTGCCTTGCATGATGATTGCTAAGATGCCTTCAAATATAAAGACATTCAAATCCATCAAAAAGTTACTCTTGTCTGCATTGAGTTTTGCAGGTAAGAGATAAAAGTAGCACATCAACTTGGATTGTTTTTTTTTTTTTCATTTTTGCAGGTTATTTTCCTTATTTACTGCTGGATAATGAAATGATATAACTGCTCAAGATATTTTCAGGTGGTTATAAAGAGAAATCAATACTACTTTGTGTTTCAAAAAGGAAAGGCATGCAAGGACATTGAGATATTAAACACAAGTGGATCGCATAGTTATTTGTGAGGGTTTGCTAACAATTGAATTACTATTTTAATGTCATAACATGGCAGCACTCAAGATTACCTTTCACATCTAATCATACCATTTACATGGAAGTGCAAAAATGCTTCTGAAATGGCCAAATGCTATTCACTGAATGGATCACAATAACACTAGAAATTGCTCCGGAGGAAAAATAATCAGATTCCTCACCAGGCTCTAGGGAAAGGTTAATGTCTCTCCATTTGGAAAAAAAAAATGAAACAAAAACAAAAAACATACAAAGCATTTATTTTTTTAAGGCAGCTCATGGCAAAAAAAAAAAAAATATATCATGAATTTTTCCATTAGTTCTTGGCTCCAATCTTGACTTTAATGTTTGTAAGTTATCTGTCCTTTGTTTTGCCACTAGGGAGACTGGAGTTATATTCAAAATAACTAATACATAAGAACATGATACCACCAGGATTTACATTAATTTTTGTGTCACCAAATCTTCACAAAAGCCTTTGCGATAGGTACGATTTTATCACCTTCATTTTACTGATGGGAGTGTCGAGGCAGAAAAAGTATGATCTGCCTACATTTGGGAGATGACATAAATGTGAATTCAAAAACACATCTAGCTTTATAGAGAGGCAATACACTGCTGTCACTAAAAACTCCTACTAGGACTCTCAAGAAGCTTCAGGAGAGACCATGCCTATCTACTGTGAGGCACAAGTGTCCTCGCTCAGGGCCCAGGCCACTCCTACCGCCCACACTCACCACTCCCAAGCCATCCTCCCACTTTTCCAACAATATCAAATGTATGTCCACCAACACACTGGACTTTTTTTGATGTCTTTTGCCTTTGATTTTCTTAGAATGCCTTTATGATTCACTCTTCTAGCACACATAGGTCATATGTTACATCCTCCAGAAATCGTTTCCAAACGTAAAGTCTGCTCTTTCTCCTTCATTCCCAGTAATGTTCTGTGGAATCTAAGTCAGGGAATGTATGTTGTGGTACACTAACCTGTTTGCCTGTCTTTCCTGCTCCTATGTGAGCCACTGGAAGGCCAGCTCTACTTTTCAATCTGCCTGGCATCCAAACACAAAAATGTTTGTATAGTTTTATGTTTTTATACTTATATTTAAATGTTTGCACATCAGTAAATACATGAAATTAAGATATTCTATGATTGCTGAGACTTAATAGGGGACATTTATTGAGCACTTGCTACATGCCAGGTACTAGAGTGAGCATTCTGTGCTTGGTAACTCATGTTACTAACTCATGTTAGTAACTCACCTAGTCTTATGATGCTGGTACTGCTCAGTAGCCCATTTTCCAGATAGGAACAGTGAATAGTTTCAACATATTATTCAAGTTGACATATTTTTCACATGGTTATCTGAGATTTAAATCTAATAACATAGATTTATGTCCCACATTATCAATCATTAAGTTTTACTGAATAACCAAGTCCCAAACACAATAGAGCAAGGGAGAGCTTCTGGATTCCTGTGTGGCTAAACTGTTAAGCATATTCAACTGGTGAATTACATGACTCATGTCCACATAAAAAAAAAAAATAGTCCCTCACCTTTCAGCGTTCCTAATTCAAGATGTTATTAATTGTATCCCATGTTTGAAAATGGAGAATTCAACCCTAACCCAGAATGAATGGCCTGGAATGCCGGTCATGTGACTGACTACTCTGTCAGAACTCCATGGAAATAATGGCTTAAGGACAGAGGATGCCAACTTTCTTTGGAATGGGTACTGGGCAA
Source organism: Mungos mungo (assembly GCA_004023785.1). Taxonomy (NCBI): domain Eukaryota; kingdom Metazoa; phylum Chordata; class Mammalia; order Carnivora; family Herpestidae; genus Mungos; species Mungos mungo. The sequence continues at coordinate 98,730 of PISW01004390.1, forward strand.
GATAGATCCATTCTCAATAAGGCCATCATTCACCTTTTTCTGATCAAAGGACAAGACCTAGACCTACCACTTGATCTGCTGTGATGAAAAAGTTACTCATCTTATTGCTTAGCCTGTGTCAATCTGTTTCTATTCCTAGATCTGTAACAAGTGATGATTAGAGCAGCTGATTCTCCCCCAAAACCATCAGTACCCACAACATTTGGATACAATTCTAGGACTCTGTTATGAGCACAGGATTTATTTGGGCTAAAGCGGTCTTTGTTTTGAATCCTGCGGCTCATTAGAGATATGGCACTGAAACTTGCAAAACTACTTTGAGCCTCAGCTTCTACATCCTTAAAATGGACACATCAGCAATGCCTATTGGTTGATGGTTGATAGAATAAATACACGACGCTGAATTCAGCACTAAGCACCAACACCCATTATCTCATTTAATCCTCCCTACAAATCCATAATAAGGCAAAGCTATTATGCTCCTCATCTTACAGATAAAGAGAACAAGGCAAATGATGCAGGAGGAATTTGCTTCTTTACTTATCTAAATTACATTGCCTCTGTTTCCTCTTTTTTTTGGCACTTAGAACTATATAACCACATAACATTTTTGACTGTACCGACCAATGACTTAGTAGACTTACATAGCATATAGTCATAGTCATGCTTGCAAAACACCAGGCCCCTTAATAGGTAAACCAGTCATTTCTCAAAGTAATAATTATTGTTATCCTTACTGGGTGCTCACTATGTATACTATGGATCATGCATCAATCAAAATGCTTTATGCAAATTAAATCTCTCTAGCTTCATAACCTATGTGTCACTAACACCCTATTTGACAAATCATACATGTATACGTAAAAATGTAGGCACCGAAAGGTTGAGCAGCTAGTTCAGTTGCACACCTAGTAAATACTTGAAGCTTCAATTAGAACCTACTCTTGCAAACCTAACTATGATGTTTCCCTGCTTCTCCTCATACCCCATTGTCTATGTCCCAAAATCTGAAGCAGCAAATTGCAGGCACATATTTTCCAGTATCAGTCAAGTTCCTATTATTTTCAAATTTAAAAATTTAAGGAAGAGGGCACCTGGCTGACTCAGTCGAGTGTGTGCTTCTTGATCTCTAGGTCCTAAGTTCAAGCCTCACACTGGGTGTAAAGATCACATAAAAAACAATTTAAAAATTATGAATATCCTTCATCAATGATTCTTCACAATGATTAATTTTATGTGAAGAAAAAAGGAGTTTAAACACCACAATTGAGATAAATAGTCCCGCCCACCCAGGTGTGTGTCTGTGGGTATATATACACACAGACACATTTTGCAGAAATCTTTTGGGAGCCTGAGAAGCTTCTCACCACTGTACTTATACAAAGTTTGTTGAGTTAAAATCCGTGCTATGAATCTTCTCCTTCTTTATTCCAATCTTTCCATAGGGAGGAAATACTTGAGATCTAGAAGATGACTTTGTTAGAAAATACTAAGTAGTGGGGCACCTAGGTGGCTCAGTTGGTTAAGCGTCTGACTTCAGCTCAGGTCATGATCTCACAATTCGTGGGTTTGAGCCCGACATCAGGCTCTGTGCTGACAGCCCAGAGCCTGGAACCTGCTTCTGATTCTATGTCTCCCTCTCTCTCTCTGTCCCTCCCCTGCTAGTGTTTGCTCTCGCTCTCGTGCGCTCACTCTCTCTCTCAAAAATAAAATAAAAACATAAAAAATTTAAAAAAAGAAGAAAATACTAAGTAAAAGAAGGAGGAAAAAGAGTTTAAAGTACATAAGGTTAATGCACCCAGGGAGGACGTAGGGTGGGGAAAGATGGAGAGGAGATTTTGAATTACCTCATCTTCAGTTCCGACTACTCTCAGACCAGGTCAATGCTATCCCAGCCCTCGGGTAGTTTTAGGTCATCTCTGACCAGGAGACAAAGTAAAGACACAGACTCTTACTCCAGGCTTTCAGCTTTATGGTTGTTCTTCACCATGTCCTATGGTCCTACTTGGATAGCACTGAATCCCTGAAGAGTAGAGAAAGGCCTCTTCCCTAGAATAAAGATAACCTTTCCTGCTTTCAAGCAGCAGGTGGTTCTTGTCTGCCTCTGACCGTCGTCCCTCCCAAGTATTTGCTCATAACAAATCTGACACCTTTCTGCCTTGGCTACCACTTACATCCATCTATTGTTTCTGGTGGCTTTTCAGTTCTCATAATCCTAGATATCTTCTGATAATCTCCAATGTGTGATCTTGACAAACCAGAAGCAAATGCTCAGACTGCCTTTTAATACCCTGTCCCCTTAACTCCAACCCACTCTGTTTTTGAGGCTTTTTTAACATTTATTTATTTTTGAGAGAGAGAACACAAGCCGGAGAAGGGCATAAAGAGAGGGACAGAGGATCCAAAGGAGGCTCCACACTGACAGCAGCCAGACAGAAGTAGAGTTTGAACTCACAAAACATGAGATCATGACCTGAGCCAAAATGAGAGGTCGAACTGACTGAGCCACCAAGAATACTCCTAGGCTTGGGGCGCCTGAGTGGCTCAGTTGGTTAAGCCTCCGACTTCGGCTCAAGTCAGATCTCACAATCGTGGGTTCGAGCCCCACGTCAGGCTCTATACAGACAGCTAGCTCAGAGCCTGGAGCCTGCTTCCGGTTCTGTGCCTCCTTCTCTCTCTTCCCCTCCCCCTCTCATGCTCTGTCTCTCTATCAAAAATAAATGAAACATTAAAAAAAAAAAAAAGAATACTCCTAGGCTTGTTTCTAAATCTCAGCTCATCAGCACAGAATACTGGACTGATCTCATAGTCAATGGATGATAGTGACCCACTTACAGTCCATGATGGTTCAGGTAACCAGTTCAGGTTACCAGCAAAACCGTTTACCTCCTTATGATTAACAGTCCTATGTAAAATGAAACTTCCCTTCATTACATATTTATTACTCAGCCATAGATTAAGTTTTACTAGCTATGCAGAAAGCAAAGAAGAATAAAATACACTCTTTCCCCTAAGTGACACAGATGTGTAGTAAAAATAAATAAATAAAACCCAGCTTTGTCAACACCCATAGGAAGCTCTGTAGAAATACTCTAGAAAAAGTGATGTGCTCTTACTTAGCATGGCTGAGTGGGTAAAATGTGAGTGGAGTGCGTCAAGAAAAAAAACTTCTCAAAATCATTTATAAGCTCTTATCCCATGGCATTCACTGAAGTTTTTGAAAACACGGTCTACTGGTAAATTATATCGTTATAACCTTAGGAACTTGTTAAAAATTAGTCAAGTCCCCCAACCCAGGCAAACATCATGACAATCTCTGACCGCAGTAGCAAGAGCTTGTCAAGCCTCATAGCTTCATCCTGAGTTTTATACCTACAGCAGGTATCCAGCCTGCGAGTTTCTAAGAAATCATAAAACTGAAGGCTCAACCAAGCCAGTATCCAGCTGAGCAACTATTCAGAGTTAATTCCTGTGCCCAATAATTAATGGCTCTAACTTCAGCCCAGGATCATCCAGGGACAAGAGAGCCGTCTCACTGTACTGGCGGGACCTCTGTATTCCTTTACCAAGAACTGCCCTCCTTCCACCGTGCCCTGCTAATCAACTCAGCTTTAAAAAGTCAATTTAATTGCCATTTTCCCCAGAAAAAGACTTCCCTAACTTTTCAAGGCCTAACTGGAACATAACCCCCGCCTCTGTTTTGTAAAATGTATGCATTCCTTTTTTTATTTACTTTTACTTGTCCTGGGCTTACTGGGTTCAGAATTGCTATTGATGGTGTTGTAACAATGTAGTAACACTCGTAACCTCAACAACATTTCTCAAGAGTACACCAAAATGTTTTAGTAATAATAACAATTATAATGAATGACATAATCCTACTCATGAGGGAAAAAACAAATAAGAACTTAACCAAACACTTCAATGAATCTATGAGAGAAATCTACAGAATGGAACATCTGGCGAATTAACACTAGACACTGAACATGAGGAAATTTCAGTACAACATGCCAAGCCTCTCAACCAGTTTCAAAATCATACTTTTATCCAGAGATTTTCATTAAAAAAAAATCAAATGGTGGGAGTATTTTGTTAAATTAAATAAAAAAGGGGAAAAAAGTAAAGAAGCTATGAAATTATGCTGGTATTTGGAGACAAACTGAGCCTCATTCAAGGATCAGAGCCTTTTTTCTCTACTGTTATCTGTGGAGAAATATTAAATGGTTAATTTGTATATAACCTATGTTTACTTTGTGTTTAAATGCTCCTGACACTCTAAAAATACAAAGCAGTAGGGCATCCATCCACCTTCAGTTTCAGTACTTAAAACCTGAGTCAACCAAAGTGGTAGCAGACTGGGCTTTCTCTATTAAACTGTAACTCACAGAAAACTTCTCTGAATAAAAAGAGGGGGTGATTTTGCCCAAGGTGATTTTCTGAGACAGCCACTTGACAGGATAAGTGACAAGAGTAGGATTATGTAGAAGGAAAAATGAATTTCAGAATCGGGCAACTGAGTATCATCTCTTACAAGCTATGTGACCTTTGATGAATTACTTAAACTTACTGAGTTGTAGCATCTTCACTTACAAACACTGATAATACCTACTTGAAAATTATTTTGGAGATTAGTATGATAAAGGATACAAAATGGTTGGAACATTTATCCTCTTATCTTACTACTTAAGAGGATGAGACAGAAGGAGATTCAACTTAAGAAAAAATGTCGGGGGCGCGCCTGGGTGGCTCAGGTCATAATCTTGTGGTTCTTGAGTTCGAGCCCCACGTGGAGTTCTGTGCTGACAACTCAGAGCCTGGAGCCTGCTTCAGAATCTGTGTCTCCTTCTCTCTCTGCCCTTCCCCTGCTTGTGCTCTGTCTCTCTCTCAAAAATAAACAGACTTTAAAACATTTTTTTAAAAAGAATGTTGATTCAGACTATTAAGTCAGAAATCACATGAACTATTCACCATACTGACAATGGACAAATGTCTATTCATTTCATTTGCCCATTTTTAAAAACCAGATAGTTTTGCTTCATTTTTGCTTTTGTTTTTGCTATCACCTTGTATCAGTTCTATGCATATTTAGAATATCAATCCAAATATATGATTTGCAAATATTTTCTCCCATCCTCTAGCTGCCTTTTCTTTTTGTTACTGGTTTCCTTTGATGTGCAGAAGCTTTTTAATGTAGTCCCACTTACTTCTGCGTTTGGAGTCTGTGGCTAAGTTGCCCAACACAAAAATCTATTTCCAAAATTACTGTTGAGAGTTTCTTTTTTGTTTTCTTCTGGGCTATTTAGGATTTCAGGTATTACGTTTAAGTCTTTAGTTCATTTGGAGTTTGCTTTTGTCCTTGGTTTAAGTCAAGGATCCAGTGTCATTCATTAGCATGTGAAGATCCAGTTTTCCCAACACTGTCTATTGAAGAGATTGTCCCTTTGCCATTACCTATTCCTCGGTACTTTTGTTGAAAATTAACTGATCATTTATGTGTGGGTTTATTTCTGGACTCTCTGTTCCATTGATCTATCTGCCTGTTTTTGTGTCAGAATAATACTGTTTTGATGATAATAGCTTTTAATATAATTTGAAGTCAAGAGGTGCGATGTTGACAACTTTGGTTTTCTTGAAGATTGCTTTAGTGATTTAGGTTCTTTTGTGGTACCATATGCATTTTCATGATTGCTTTTTCTATTTTCTGTGAAAAATGCCATTGTATCTGCCTATCTGGTTAAATAGGCTTAGATACCACATGAAAAAAAAATTCATGTGGCCTTTTTAATATATCTACTTTGCTATTTGCATTTTGTACCAATGACCTCAACACTAAATATGTCTCATAAAGCAGATGGTTCTGGAAAAACTGGATGGCACATGATATGCACAGTATCCTGCGTCCAGTTATTTAAGGATTTTATATCAAAAAGTAATCCAGATACCTTAATGTTAAGAAAGTGCATTTTTCTGGAACATTACTGTGGGCTTAGGTTTCTCAAATGTTGCCATGAAAAAAAAAATGACCTGCTTGATATATTTATGAGTATTTCAGGGTCTAATAGCAATATTTAGGTTAAATAGTATTGAGTAGAACCACTTAATTTTCATTTTTAACAACACTCCATGAGTTCTGAGGCACATAGTGACATGAAATAATGAGCACTCCACCATTATCATTATTTACCTGAACAGAGACAAGTGTATGGATTGACCAAAGAAAAAAAATTCAAAGTTGATCTCCCAATATAGAACAATTTATTCATTAAATTAGCGATTGTAGAAAATTCACTTTTGCATATTTGGCAGGTTTCATCTTTATTCTATTATTCTGTCTTCAAGATGGACAGGTACTGTCCGGTTTCTAAAAACACAGCTGCATTGTAAAGCATCCTCCAAAGAGAAACCATACAGGTAAAGGGAAAGAAAATTTCTGAAACTACATACCTTTTGTAGCTATTTTAGTTCTAACTCCTAGAACGAGAGACAGAGGTCCAATCTCCTCTAGGAGAAAACTTACAATGTCCTTAGTGATCATTTAATGAACCACATGCAGAGTCATTTTCCCCATTTTTGAGTACCCACTGTGTGAAAATCACTGTGGCAAAGTGAAAGAATACTTAGACACAGCCCATAAAAGCTGAGAAGGAAAACCCCTTTGACTTCGATAAACCAGGTTTGAAAGTGATGTTGCACTGATTAGCTGTATGAACATGAACCATCTCCTTTTTCCTTACATGTAAAATGTAGGTACTCCTTTTTAACAGTGACTTGACCTATACAAATATGCTCAATTGATTTTTAGATATGGGTGTAAAGAATCCATGGAAGAACAGCCTTAAAAAATGGTCCTGAGGCAAATGGATGTCCAAAACAACTTCAACCTAACTTCACATCTTATATAAAAATTAACTCAAAATGAATCATGCATGGAAAGGTAAAACTGCAAATGTGAAATTACAATAATATTAGAAAATAACAGTTTGGGAAAAATTCTATGGGAGATAAGGCTAAGAGAAAGCATAATCCATAAAAGGAAAAAATGAGAAACTGGACTTCATCAGCATTACAATATTTGCTTTACAAAAGATCTTTAGAGGATGAAAAGACAAACTGTAGACAGGGAAAGGATATTTATAAATTACATATCCAGAAACAGTAGTTCTAGAATATATAATTCTTACAAGTCATCAGTGAAGCGACACACATACACACACATGCAATATAGTTAGAAAAACACATGAGGAAACATTTCACACAAGAGGGTACATAGTTGGCAAATTAAAACATAAAGGGACATTTGAGATCATCAGCTACCAGATAAATGCAGGTTGAAACCACAATGAGACACCAATACAGATGTAACAGAACGATTAAATTAAGAAAATGACAAAACCAAATGCTGGCAAGGATATGGGAAAAACAGATCACATATACATTGCTGGGGAGAATGTAAAATGCTAGAGCTACTCTGTAAAACATTTTGGAAGTTTTTAAGCTTATCTACACATGCACACATCACAAAAAGCAGCTACCTCAATTGTGAGCATTAAACCTAGAGAAATGAAAATTATATTTATGTGCAATAATGTTCCTAACAGCTTTATTTGTAATAACCAGTAACTGGAAACAACACAAATGCCCTTCAATGGGTAAATAGTTAGCAAACTATGGTAGTCTTATACTATAGAATACTGATCAGAAATAAACCATAACAGCAACCAACTATGTTAAATCCAACAAACTGGATGAATGTCACAGAAATTATGCTGAGTGGAAACAGCAACCACAAAATGTTACAAGTTGTATTATTTGACTTATAAAACATTCTTAAAATGGGAACATTACAGAAATGTAGGAGAGATCAGTAGATGCCACGATTTAGCAGCAGTGCTGGGCATGGAAGAGAGATGAGTGTAGCTAATAAAAAGGCAAGGGATGGGATCCTTGATGTGATGGTCAAAGTTGGATCTTGAAGGCATACAACGCTATCAATACCCTGGTTCTAATATTGTGTGATAGTTTTCTAAGATGTTAACATTGGGGAAAATCGGCAAAGGGTACATGAGACCTCTCTGAATTATTTCTCACAGCTATGCATGTAAATCTACATGCATGACCATGTAAATTTACCTCAAAATAAAAAAAAAAAACCTTTAATTTTAGAAAAAGATTGTTGAGTATGATATTGAAAAACAACAAGTAAAATGGTCTTAAAATTACAATTTTGTCCACGACCAAGTTATGTGTTTTCAGGCAGGAATTGCCACAGAAAGTTTACCTTCTACTTGGAATTTTAAAAGGTATTTCAGTAAGTACTCCTGGAAAACAAATGATAAATAAATCTTCAAATAATAAATAGAGGCACAACAAAGAGAGACCCTAGACTTAAAACAGCCCTTGAAATAAAAAAGACCATAATTTAAAATAAACAGTAAAATGTGTAAAACAAATTACTTTTAAAAGACACATATACATAATAAACCTTTTGAAGATGATAAGATTTATTTGAAGTATATAATTGAATAAATGTATCTATATTTAAATGTTTCTGTCCACAGGGGGTGAAAAATAGAACTGCAGAAAAGAAAAATCTATGCAAGTAAGTAATCTACCGGGCTCACAGAAATCAAAATAAAATGCTGCATAATTTTTCACCTAGTGAGTACTAAAATAAGAACTGCTTGACCTTGACATTATAAACCTTCACATGTGAGCAACACCGATTTACAAGTAGAAGATTATATTACATTCTTGCTTAGTACTTTGGTATTGAAAATTCGGAGAAAAAGTGACAATTGTTCTAGACTGTAGCAGACAATGTAAATGCCATAAACCATAGTAGTTAAAAAATGGTAGTATAATTGACAGAGTTTGGAAGACAAAAAAAGAGAACTGAAGAAGAGGTTTAGCAGAGGTAAATGTCATAAACCAGAATATTAAAAAATGGTGGTATAACTGACAGAGTTTGGAAGACAAAAAAGGGAGAAGTGAAGAAGAGGTTTACAGATTATATAGTAGAGAGACAAGATGTATTGTCTATAGTTTAGAGATAAGGAAATAGTCACATTTTATCACTTAAATATTATTTGTATATTTCCAACACTAGGAATGGAGGGGAGATGTAATGTTTTAAAGAGAGATAAATCTACCACCTTTCATAGCTTATAACCAAGTACAACATAGAAGAAGAAAGGACTATTATTTTAGAATTGCTGGAATCACCAGAAAAATTAAAAGAAGACATGGTAAAATTAGTAATCACAGGGAAAAAGAAGGGAGGGGATGTCAGTCAAGAAGCATTCTCATTTAAATTTTCTTCACTCCTTGAATATTAATTTCCTTTTTCAGACACTCAATATTATAGCAGGAATCTTAAGAAAAATATGAATATAGGTATCGTTTCTAGCAAGACAATTGGTGTTAAGATATAGTATATAAAGGAAAACAAAGAAACTAAGTCAGTAGGCATAGTTAAAACTCATTACTTACAGAAATAGTCTCATAAGCATCAAATACATTGTGTTCTTCTCAGAAAGAAGGAAGTGTGGTTAAGTGGGAAAATGACCGTAAAATTGCTAAAGGATTCCAACAAATGATGTGAGACCCTATCCAAATCATTCCGTCTGCCTGAAATGCACTTTTTTTAATAAGAGAACAAGTACAGAATAAGAGTGTATTTCCTAGCTAAAATGTTCTTTGAAGTCAAAGAAATAAGTGCCACAAAACTGGAGAAAAAAGTTTGCAGTGGCATTATGGAGATGTGCTACCCAAACCTCCATTGGAAAAAAAAAAAAAAAGAACTGTCCAAGGGCAACAACTGGGGTAGCTAACAGTCTCTACCTGCCAATGTCTTCAGGCTCTTTCTCAGTTTTCCTGCCAAGGCCATGGTCTTCTTGGGAAACCCCTCACCAGTGACTGAACCCAACAGAGATATTCTATCCATTCTTGAGCTCATCCAGTGGGAAATCCTTGCTTTGAATTCCTCCTTGGATTCCCGAAGAGATTTCCTCATCTCTTCCAACAAACGGCGCTTAAAGACTGGAGTTTTAAAACCCAGTAGGTGTGGCTCAGATGGAGACCAGAGGGCACCCTGCTGCTTCTGGGGAGAAGGCAGGCAAACCACTTGGAGGCATGGAGCACGGAAACAGTGATCTGAAGTGAGGGGTACACAGTGAAGAGATTATTCGCTCTTCTCAGAGCACTTCCCTGAGAGGCAGCATTCGCAGACACACCTCTCTGTTAACATAGGAGCTGGCTCCTGCCATTTTCCTCTCCTACATAGAGCACCTGAAGGAAGAGTAAAACACCAACAGCGGCAGTCAAACTTGCTTATACCAAGTCCCATCCCTTTGCACTCTGGTGAAACTGGCCTTCTCAGTCATGCTTGCCTCTGGGTCCTCCCCTAAAGACCTGCACAAACTACGGCCCTTACCATGTTTCGTGACCAGGGAGTATTACAGGGCCTCAGTTCTGGTGGAGGTAATGACAGGTCTCATTTCACAAGCAGGCCAGAGCACACTTAGTTAAAATTCACCACCTTCAGACCTACAGTAACCAGAGTAGGTAAACAGAGCTTCTACAGACTTCTGGCCTGCAGGATAAAGCAGCTAGAACGTAACAGCAGAGTGTACATAGCACACATCAGAGACACTTACTGAAGCGCAAGGTTGTAGGCACCACATGAAATCTTCAAAAAGCCTTTACTTTCAGGAGAAGGAGACATTATTGGATTTTCTAACAGAGAGAAGAAGGCAGAAACTTAGACAAAAGGCAAACACAGAGGAATTTATAACAAATGGAAACAAGATAAGGCTATGGCCAGAGATCTAAGCAAAACAGACATAAGTGATAGGCCTGATGGAGAATTTAAAGCAATTACTCCAAGTATACTCGCTGGGCATGAGAAAAGAAGACATTAGTGAGACCCTTACCACAGAGATAAAGATTTTAAAAACCCTGTCAGAGATGGAAAGTCAAATAAATGAAATTAGCAACATGCTTGAAGCTTTATAATAAACAGCAAGCTGGAGGAAAGAGAGGATCATATTAATGACCTAGAAGACAAGGTAATGCAAAGCAATGAAGCTGAACAAAAGAAAGAATTATGAAAAATGATAATAGACTTAGGGAACTCAGTGACTCCATTAAATGTAATAATATTCATATTATAGAAGACCCAGAAAGAGAAAGAGAAGACAGTGCAGAAAGTTTATCTGAACAAATAATAGCTGAAAACTTCCTGTTTCCCAGAAGGAAACAGAAATTCAGATCCAGGAGGCACAGAGAACTCTGATAAAAATCAACAAAAGGACAATAACACAATATATTGTAATTATTTTTTTTAAATACAGCGATAAAGATAAAAAATTTAAAAGTAGCAAGATAAAGAAGTCATTAACTTCCAAGGGAAAACTCATAAGGCTAGCTGGATATTTTTCAAAAATTTGGCAAGTCAGAAAGGAGTGGCATGATATAAGTCAAAGGGCTGAATGATGCAAAAAACAACAACAGCAACAACAAAACACTGCACCAAATAATATTCTATCCAGCAAGTCTTATCATTCAGAATAAAAGGAGAGATTAAGAATTCCCCAGATAAATAAGAACTAAAGGTGTTCATGACCAAAAACCATTCATGAAAGAAATATATAAGGGGGCTCTGTGAGTGAAACAGAGACACTGAAAGTGACAGTATAAAGGCAGGAAAAAAAACAAAAGCAGTAAAGATGATTATTTCTGTAAAAATAAGTCAAGGAACTCACAAAAAAGGGATGTAAATTATAATAACATATACCTAAAACATGGTGAGAAGAGGATAAAAGAATGAGTTCAAACCTTAACTCAACTGGTATTTTCAGAAGAGGCTATATACAAATCTAATAGTCACTGTATATCAAAAAACCACTAATAAACAAGCAAAGAATAAAGAGACAGAAATCCAAATATGTTAGTAAAGAATATCAGCAAAACATAGAAGAAAGCATCAGAGGAAAGCTGCAGAAGAAACCAGAAAACAAGTAATAAACTGGCAAGAGATACTTAGCCATCAATAATTAATTTGAATATAAATTGACTAAACACTCCAATCAAAAGACATAGGGTGTCAGAATGGATACAAAAATAAAACCCATTTATATGCTGCCTTTTAAGAGATTCATTTTAGACCTAAAGACACCTGCAGATTCAAAGTGAGTAGAGAAATATTTCTCATGTAAGTAGATGTTAAAAGAAAGCTGTTACCAATACCTGTACAAAATGGACTTTAAAACAAAGATTGAAACAAGTGACAACACAATATAATAATCAAGGGAACAATCCAACAAGATGATATAATAACTGAATATATATTACACACACCCAAATATATAAAACAATAACAGAAAAAGAACTGAAAATCTTATTAAAAATAGTTTGAGACTTTAACACCCACTTACATCAATGGGTAGATTATCAAAACAGGAAATAAAAAAAGGCTTTGAACAACGCACTGGACCAGATGGACTTAACATAAATTCAGAACATTACATCAAAAAACAGCAAAATATGCATTTTGTCAAGTGTGCATGAAACATTCTCCAGAATCTAACACATATTAGCCCACAGAACAAGCCTCGAGAAATAGAAAAAGACTGAAGTCAAACCATGCATCTTTTCTGATCACAATGCTATGAAACTAGAGGTCAACAACAGGAAAATATCTGGAAAGATCACAAATACATGGAGGTATAGCAGCATGCTATGATTCAATAATTGGATCAGCCAGGAAATCAGAAAAAACAGTAACAAATCAAAATGAAAAAAACAACAGTCCCAAATATTTGGGATGCAGCAAAAAGCAGTTTTGAGAGGGAAGTATATAGCAATACAGGTCTATATCAAAAAGCAAAAACAAACAAACAAAAACCTCTAATCAACAACATATACCTTATACCTAAAGAAGCTGAAGAAGAATAACAAATGAAGCCTAAAGCCAGCAGAAGGAAAGAAAGATTGGGAGAGAAATAAATAACTAAAAAATGAATAAACAGATCAATAAAACTAGGAGCTAGTTCTTTCAAAAATCATTAAAACTGATAAACCTCTAGCCAGATTTATCCAAAAGAAAAAGGTCCAAATAAATAAAATCATCAGAGGAGAGAAACAGCAACACAAAAGAAATGCAAACAATCTTAAGAAATTATGAAGAACTATATGCCAACCAAGTGGACAACCTAGAAATAAGGGGTGAACTCCTAGAACCGTATCAACCACCAAAACTGAAAGAGGAAGAGGGACAGGGAGAACTCTACTATTATTAGACCTTTTTTCCCCCCAATGCAAGTCACCAAGAGTAGAATACACAAACACAAATGAAGTTGGTTAATGGGTTTATTTTAGTTCCACTGAAAGGCCCCTCCAGAGTATCTGGGAGTCCTCGAATAGAGTCCTGCAGAGCAGGAACTCAGGGTTTTTAACAGTTTTGGCGAGGCAAAATGGGTCATCATGCAGTTAACCAATTACAATTTATAGCATTACATTGTAGCCAATTATATTGTAATATACAGACGTTAGTTTTGGTGGGAACCTATTATTTTAAAGTTCTTAGTCTTCTAAAATGACCAATCATAGTTAGACACCTAAGTCTAGGTGTCTAGGGGCTAGGGGAGTTTAACCTCACCTTGGACTTTGCCTTGGCCAGGGCTTATTAAAAGGGTGAAGCTGGTTAACAGAATCTTGAAAAACAAGTTAAACTTTTGGTCACAATGTTCATTAACGAGTTACATTCTTAGGGTCTTTCCAGAGCCCAGTTGCTCAACTTTTAATTATTTTCCAGAATGGGAGTGGGAGAGTGACACAATGGTTGGTATTTTAGGGTCCAGTTTGACCCGAGGGGGTAGGGTCTTACATTGTAAGATAGCTGACAGGACTAATAAGGTAATTCCAGTCCCTACCCAGAAGACTCTCATATTGAGTTTTCCTTCCCACTCCACTTGACACATGAACAGACTATAAATTGTTGCCTCTGCTCATCTTCAGGGCTCAGACCTCTGGAGAATGATCTCCTCTGAGCCACAGGTTTAAAATAAACCTCCTGCCTTCCAAGATCTCCAAGTGCCACTTGGTTTTTCTGCTGGGTGATTCAGACCAGATTCCGAAACAGAAGAAACAGAAAACCTGAAGAGACTTATAACTAGCAGAGAAATTCAATTAGTAATGAAACAACTCCCAACAACCTAAGTACAAGGTGAGATGGCTTCACAAATTCTACAAAACACTTAGAGAAGAGATTATACCTATTCTTCTCAAACTATTAAAAAACAGAAGAGGAAGGAAAATGTCCAAAATCATTCTATGAGGCCAGCAATACCCTGATACCAAAACCAAATAAAGACACCACTAAAAAAGAGAACTACAGGCCCATATCCCTGATGAATGCAGATGCAAAAATTCTCAACAAAACGGAATCCAACAATACATTAATAAAAAACATTAACCATGGTCAAGCGGGATTTATTCCTGGGTGGCAAGGGTGGTTCAATATTTGCACATCAATCAAAGGGGATTCATCACATCAGTAAAAGAAAAGATAACAATATGATCATTTCAATAAACACAGAAAAACCATGTGATAAAGTACAATACCCATTCATAATACAAACTCCTAATAAAGTAGGTTCAGAGGGAACATACTTAAAAATAATAAAGGCCATCTATGGAAAACCCACAGCTATCATCATCCTTAATGTGGGAAACCTAAAAAGTTTCCCTCTAGTGGCAGAAATAAGACAAGGATGTCCACATCACTTTAATTCAACACAGTATTGGAAGTCCTAGCCACAGTAATTAGACAACAAAAATAAATAAAATCTTCCAAATCAGTAAGCAAAGAAGAAAATTTCACTATTTTCAGGTAACATGATATTATACATAGAAAACCCTAAGGACTCCAAAAAAAATTCGTAAAACTGATACACAAATTCAGTAAAGTCATAGGTCACACAATCAAAGTACACAAATCTGTTGCATTTCTACATACCAATAATGAATCAGCAGAAAGAGAAATTAAAAAGTAATCCTATTTATAACTTCACTGCAAATAATAAGTTACCTAGGAATAAATGTGAAAAATGAGGTCAGAGATCTATACTCTGAGAAGTACAAAACACTGATAAAAGAAATTGAAGAGGACACACACACAAAAATGGAAAAACATTCCAAGGTCATAAATGAAAGAATATTGTTAAAATGTCTATACTACCCACAGCAATATGCACAGTTGATGGAATCCCTAGCAAAATACCAACAGCATTTTTCACACAACTAAAACAAATAATCCTAAAATTTGTACAGAACCATGAAAGACCCTGAATAGCCAAAGCAATCTTAAACAAGAAAAACAAAGCTGGACACATAAAAATTCTGGATTTCAAGTTATACTACAAAGCTATAGCAATCAAAACAGTATGGTACTGGCACAAAAACAGACACACAGATCAATGGAACAAAATAGAAAACCTCAAAATAGACCCATCGTTATATGGTCAATCTTTGATGACGCATATCCAGTGGCAAAAAGACTGTCTCTTCAATAAAAGGTATTGGGAAAACTGCACCACAGCATGCAGAAGAATTAAACTAGAGCACTTTCTTACACCATACACAAAAATAAATTCAAAATGAATCAAATACCTCAATGTGAGACCTAAAACCTTAACACTCCTACAAGTGAACATGGGCAGTGACTTCTTTCACAGTGGCCAAGGCAACTTGTTTCTAGATATGCCTCCTGAGACAAGGTTTTACAAAAGCAAAACAAACTATTAAAACTACAAAATAAAAAAAGGTTCTGCATAAATCATCTATCCAAAAAAGGGGTAGTATCCAAAACGTACCAAAAACTTTTAAAACTCAACATCCAAAGAGCAAATAATCCAGTTCAGAAAAGGGCAGAAGACATGGACAGACATTTCTCCACAGTAGACATCCAGATGACCAACAGACACATGAGAAGATGCTCATCATCACTCATCATCAGAGAAACGCAAATCAAAACTACCATGTGAAATTACCCGACACCGGTTAGAATGGCTAAAATCACTTAAGAAACAACCAAATGTGGAGAAAGGGGAACCCTCCTTCATTGTTGGTGGGAATGCAAACTGGGTGCAGCTACTATGGAAAACAATATGGAGGTTCCTAAAAAAAAGTTAAAAATAGTCCAGCATTTGCAATACCAGTTATTACCCAAAAAATGCAAAAGCACTAATTCAAAGGGTATATGAACCCTATGTGAATAGAAGCATTATTTACGATGGCCAAATTCTGGAAGAAGCCCCAGGGTCCACTGATTGATGAATGCACAAAGATGTGGTATGTACATACACACACACAGGAATATTATTCAGCCATAAAATGAATGAAAACCTGCCATTCATTTTGGATGGAGCTAGAGGATAAGGCCTACAGAAGAGATTAGGGAAAGACAAATATGATTTCACTCATATGTGGAATTTAAGAAACAAGAAAATAAGCAAAGGGGAAGAAAACAGGCAAACCAAGAAACAGACTCTTAACTATAGAGAATGCATGATTACCAAAGAGAGGTGGTGGGGAGGGGAATGGGTTAAACAGGCGATACGGTTTAAGGAGGGCACTTGCCATGATGAGCACTGGGTGATGTATGGAAGTGCTGAATCACTATACTGGACACCCGAAACTAGTAATATATTGTATGGTAAATAACTGAATTTCACTAAAAACTTAAAAAATGATTCCTCAAAACACTTTTACAGTCCTTGCTTCATCTTAGCACCTGCTTCTCAGAGGACCCAGCCAATACAGCACCTTTTATCTTTGTTTTTTTTTTAATTTTTTAATGTTTCTTATTTATTTTTGAGAAACAGAGACAGTGCAAGCAGGGGAGGGTCAGAGAGAGAGGGAGATACAGAATCTGAAACAGGCTCCAAGCTCTGAGCGAGCTGTCAGCACAGAGCCCGACATGGGGCTTGAACCCACGAACCATGAGATCATGACCTGAGCTGAAGCCAGATGCTTAACCAACTGAACCACCCAGGTGCTCCATCTTTGTTTCTTAAAGACCTACATACCTCAGCTCTTCCGTATGTACACATGTATATTTATACATACATAGGCATGTATGTACTTCAGATGAGTATAAATTGGCATATTTCTGTATACTTCCTTTTTAAATTTCTTACATTTATTCTTACACATTTATTCCAAAATTACTACCCTCACATAGGCAGTCATTCTTGCATGTTCTTGTATATTTAATACTTATTTTTGTACTGTATTTAAAAGAATGAATGTTACTGTTTGAAGGAGGTGAATGTATTTAATACACTTTCAAGGCACAGGTCTCAAACAAAAGGATGGTCTCACTATAGTTACTAACAATTGCTTCTTCAGAGTTAACTAGGAATAGGAACGTTGTTTGTTTTTCAGTTTGTCAAATGTTAGCTTTGCTTCTAGGCCAGTCTGTTCCCTGTATTGTTAAATGTGTATGGGCGTAGTCCTCCATTTTCACCCTTTCCATCCCATTTTAGATGTCTCTCTAGGAAAATACTGAACATGGTATGCTCTAGCAGTAACACAGCTCTCTGACCTACTGCAAACCATTTTCTGTCTAAAGATTGTTAATTGAATCAGATCTTGAGTTTCACTTTGAATGAAGAAAACTTTGCCTTAAGTTCTGCATCATCTTTGATAAAAGGAGAGACTGCTGATTTTTAGCTTTTATTATAACCATTTTTTCTGTCAAAATGTCCTTTAATACAGACTGTTTTTAATCTCTTTAAATTAATGAATCTCATTAAATGGCTCTTAAGTAAATCATTTTGATAATGGTTGACAGATTTTTTGTCCCCCAGATGGATAGTTTAAGATACTTTCTTTTGTCAAAAATAAGGGAAAAAATGCCATTCCCAAACCACATTATTTTGTGTCTCCCAGATGAATAGTCCCCAGTGCTGGTTTTCTGGTCTGTGACCAAAGGATGATTTAGTTGTTGAGGAAAAAAAATGACTTAGATACACATCAAAGAGCAAGACCTCAGGGACAGAGAGGTTTAGGAAATTCTTATATTTTTGGTCTGTTACACTCTTTTGTCAACTTTGTTTCTAGCCTTGTACCTTTGATTACTGTCTTTCATGCAGTGACCAGCTGCCTTTGTTAAACTATAATTTAACTACAGATAACACTCAAAATGTACTCCTAGGAAGTCTTTGGTTCTGACCCAGGACTTCATTTAGTACTGAAGATGTAACATTTTTCATATGATCTACTTTTTACTTGTACATTTTCATCTATTTAGAGTGCGTTTGTTAGAAGTCTAAGAACACAGTATATTACGCCATTATCACTACTCAGGACTAGAGGTGGGAAGGGGGATCAGCCAGGGATTTGCATTATTTTACTTCATGTTTTCAAACAATAATAGTTTTGAACAGAATGTTCCATTTTTGAATGGCATAGCCTTCAACTGGTCTCCACTCTCTTCCAATTATCTCCATTCCTTAGAAAATATGTGTGCATTTCACACAGTATAACCACAGCAGGTGAACCCACTTATCAACAAACACCCAGAGAGAGATGGGCACACTTGGGCACTGTGGCTCTGGTCAGGGCAGGAAATATCAGAAGGGGAAGAAATGGAAACCAGTTTTCTAAAGGAAGTCAGGAAAAGAAGGTAACAAGCAGTAGTAAAAAGAAAACAGTAGAAGAAGGTCTTCACATTCCACGTAGATAGGTTCTGCATGTTTCTTTCATCATCGTTTCCCTAGGACGCAGCAGGCACTATAAACCTTATTTGTCTGAACAAATAAGAGTGACCTACTGGTGACCTACTCCCCCATCGTCTCAGCCGAGAAGGCCTACCACGAGCAGCTGTCTGTGGCCGAGATCACCAACGCCTGCTTTGAAGCCTCCAATCAGATGGTCAAGGGTGACCCCCGCCACGGCAAATACATGGCCTGCTGCATGCTCTACCGCGGAGAAGTGGTGCCCAAGGATGTGAACGCCGCTATTGCCACGATCAAGACCAAGCACACCATCCAGTTTGTGGACTGGTGTCCCACGGGTTTCAAGGTTGGCATTAACTACCAGCCACCCACAGTGGTGCCCAGGGGAGACCTGGCCAAGGTCCAGCAGGCAGTCTGCATGCTGAGCAACACTACAGCCATCGCCGAGGCCTGGGTACGCCTCGACCACAAGTTTGACCTGATATATGCCAAGCAGGCATTTGTGCACTGGTATGTGGGCGAGGACATGGAGGAAGTGGAGTTCTCTGAGGCCCGAGAAGACCTGGCTGCCCTGGAGAAGGATTACGAAGAAGTGGGAACAGAGTCCATGGACGGCGAGGACGAGAGTGAGGAGTTCTAGGGTTCGCGGCACCCGCAGCGCCTGGGCGCTCTCCCCAGGGTTTGCGTCTCTCATTCCACTGTTTTCCTAACCCCCTGCAAATACAGTGGATGTCTCAAAAAAAAAAAAAGAGTCAAAGAATGAGACAGAAATGGGACAAAATATTTAGAGACCAAAGTAGGATGATATTCCTATTTAGGTACGGCATGTGGAGGGAGGGAGAAAGGGAGACTGTTTTATACTAAAGCTTAGGCTAGTGATACTCAGAATTTAGTAATTAGGCAGCTATTTAGTATCTTCTAGCTTTTCTAAGAGGAAATAATAGTAATACATGTACTAATAACCCCCGATCCTTCATATCACAGAACACAGAGAGGTTCACTACCCGGCTGGTTATAAAGCCATGATACACAAGACCAAACGTCCATTCCTTATTATCTTAACAAAACTGCCCATGACCGTGTTCTGGATCTTCAACTCAACAACTATTGCAACCTGACTTCATTTATCATCTTATAAATTAAAAAAGAAAAAGAGGTGGGGAAAAAACGCTTAGGAAAAGACAAAGAAAGATGTGGCCCTGCTTGCTTGTAACTTGCTCAATAAGGTATGTTGGTCAAGTTGTTCTGATTTCTATTTCTTAGCACTGGAATGGAAGTGGCCACCATGACTAGGTTGGAGCAAGCAATGCCAGCCGCTCATTTGAGGGACAGCTCTAACACAGTGTGGTTGGCTAAGTAGCACACTGGCCTGAGACTCATGATGGTTTTGAATGGGTAACTAAAGCCCAGTGAATCAGTTTTCAAAGCCCAGTGGGGATCAGCAAATCTTTGAAGATGATAACAAATATATATGAGTAGAGTCAAGACAAAAGGAGGCACTGGTATTATTTTCAGACAGGAGAATATATTTTAAAGTGGTTTAGTTGAGGTGATGTAAATATAGTTAATTGAGTCAATATAGAGAACTCGCCAGTTGCCTACAGAATCTTGAGCAAAAAGATTTATAATTTTTCAACATCAGTCTTAATCCATTAATTCTGCATTCCCTAAGGGAAAAAAATGCATTAACAAGGTGAAGCTTCAGTTTCTATATTCATAGGATTTTCAAATCATAACCCTTTCCCAAAAGGTATTCAAGGAAGAACTGGCCATATTCTAAATGCAACAATGCTATTTGTAGAAAGGGAAAAATAAAAGGCAAATCTCTTATCTGCCCTCGGAGTTTTCACAGTATAAACTGACCTCCATTTCAACTGTTTTCCTTTTACCCCAGGTGATAGATTATCAGGAGGCTGTTTAAAAACTCAAAACTTTTAAATAATATATTCATGAGACTTCCAGTAACAAAACTCAAAAGTTAAAGAGGAAACTGCATGTAGAAAGGACACTCATGGTGTGGAATGTGGAGAGCGACCTCTAAAAATGCCGTATCACGCAAGGGCTTATCGCCTATGGAACCTGGGCTCCGGAAGTCTGTCTTCACTTGGGATTCAGTGCTGCACACATACTTCCTCCAGGCCAGGTTCTAGCAACATCCGCCATAAAGGGAAGGCGAAACACCTCATTTGACCAAGTGAATTAAGAAAAAATACTTTAAAAAACATGAGTTTCAATTTTTAAATAAATACATTTTCCAAATACTTAAGTTATGAATATTAAACTATTTTATTATTGTTTGAACTACTTTTCAGTTCTCCCTATATATTATTTACTTCATCTGCCAAAAACCTTTCTGCAAAGGTCTCTGGAATAAATTTTAATCATTTAGATCGAGGGTCAGCAGAGTATGATCCACGTCCGTCCGAATCCACCCTCTGTTTTTGTACTGCCTGAGAGCCAAGAATGTTTTACATTTTTAAATATTTGCATTTTAAAGGTTATAAAAATGCTTGTGTGATATCCTCCAATATACTAGCTGACCCTTCAGAGAAAAATAAAATTGCCAAATCTTGTTCTAGATCATTATCTTTCATATATATATGTTCAGATACTATAGACTCAGATAAACCCAAGGACATGGCAAGGCAAAATTATGTTGTAATTTGTCTCCCTTTGTTGGCCGTGAATTATTCTTTTTATTCTTACCTCTGAGATGACTACTTCATCTGGGGTATGGACACATTGTAATTGAAATGATACGTAATTAAAACAATAAACTATCTGGCAATAAATGGATTAATATGAAGCCATAGATATGTAGAACATTTGAGCTATAAACTGTCAGGTAATTTCAGATCCTCTGTTTCAAGTTCTGGTATTAAATAAAACCTCCCCTTCTAACCTATCCCTTCCTCCAAATTGAATGAGGAAGCATAGTTTTTGGGCAAAAGAGGAGATTTTCCTTTAATTATGCAACTTATGACCAAAACTGCTAATTTATTTGCCTACAACTAATAGTTTACATCATAACCAGGCTTGGCCTGGAATCCAGACACACCAGTGCTCAAGTCAGTCCTTGGAATGGTATTAAGCAAGATACGCCCTGTTCCTGTTATGTGTCCCACGTCCCATCCATGCATGCCTACTGGCTAAAGACAATACCAAGGGATCACCACTCATATATTCATGGGTGGTGGCTCTGGTGCTAGAGTTCAGGGTGATTTTCTTTTCTTTATACTTTGTAATGTTGCTTTGTTGTTTGCACTGTTTATAATGACCATTTTTTGATGGATCTCTATTGAGAAATGAGTTACCAAGGAACAACTTTCAAACACAAATTGCTGTGAATTACCTAAGAGCAAGGCATTAAGCACAATGGGAGGAAGACATAAAAGAGGTAGATACAGAAGAAAAAAATGCACAGTACTTGAGCCGGGAGCCCAGAACATGGTTGGTCATGATACATACAGATCACCACGTAGTCTCACTAATTCTTAATCCTAGAATAAATTTCCATCTAGGTCTATCTCTATAGATTTATTTCTCTGTGAGCACACAGGCATACATTTTCCTTAATTAAGCATGGCTTCGGTATAGGAACACCATCACAGTGATCAAATTTGATTTCTTTTTTAGTTAAAAATGTCCGAACTCCTGAACTGATCAAATGAGTTAAAAATGATGGACACAGTGAAGCTGAGCACAGGGTAAGTTTAAGAATCAGACTGTAGAGAATGGATTTACACTGCTGCTTACTGACTTTGTGACATCTTGTCAGGCCATTAATATTTCTGAGCCTCAGTTTCCTCACCTATGAAGGGAAAATAACACACACTTGAAGTTTCTTCATGAGGGCTCCTGTGGGGGATCCAGTGAGATGTCCACTGTGAGTAAATATGTGGTATAGGTCATTGTTTCTCCATTTGTGGGGAGGGAGAGAGAGAGAGGGAGTGAGCGCGCAAAGCCAGCATCATTAAACCAGAGTAAAAGCATTGTTACACAGACCTGACTGCTCTTGCCCCAACATTTTCCAAAAGGCAGCACAGATGTGTGGTTGAGAACACAGCTCTTAAAGTCACAACCTACTCAACCGGCAAAAATTATAGTACCTTAGAGTTTCATCTATAAAATGAGGCCAATACTACATACTTCATGTGGTCATTATGAGATATAAATAAAATCATGCTTGAAATTTAGTTAAAATACATTAGGCATTTCTCTTGACATCAGCAAGTAAGTATGAAGGCCTTGACACTGAGTAGGCTCTAAGTATAAACTATGGCTTACTTTTCATAGAGTCTCCAGTTCTTGGTGTGTGTATATGTGTATATATATAGGCTTGATGACTAGTAGACATTTAATAGTCACTGAGTGAAAAACCTGAATGCATGATAACGGGTCCCCTCTGCTGACATTTTCTTCAATATTAATATTACACTCAAATTAGCTCTAATCTTTTTTCTCAGTTGTCACATTGTAAGTCATGTTCAGAATCTCATCCCCAATTATTCTGCCCCCTAAGCCTTCCTGTCACAGTGGACAAGGTTAAGGGGATACTTTGGTGGTTCAGAGCATAGTTATCTAGGGTCCAACAGCTCAGGGATCATTCCCATATCTACCACTTAATAGTTGCAGGACCCTGAAGGGCTCACTAACCCTTAGTGTAGCAAAGATGATACTAACTGCTTCAAAGGCATATTGGAAAGATTGCACAGATTTTATTAAAGTACTTAGTTAGCATTGGGCCAAGGACATCTAAGTGCTCAATAAATGTTAGCTATTTTTATTATCCTTTTTATTATTATGTAGGTCACAAGGACTGTCACAGAGGACCTGTACAGTAGGTCCCATGCCCCACATCGGTGCAAAGGAAAATAGTTGTTTTTTTTTTTTTTATATTTTTGCGAGAGGGAAAGAGTGTACGAGCACGGGAGGGGAGAGAGAGGGAAACACAGAATCCGAAGTGGGCTCCTGGCCCTGAGCTGTCAGCACAGAGTCTGATGCGGGGCTCGAACTCACAGACCGCGAGATTGTGACCTGAAATGAAGTTGAACGCTTAACCGACTGAGCCACGCAGGTGCCCCAGAAGATACAGTTATACTACCTAACTAATTTAGCTAAGGATTTCTGTCTTAGTGATGAAAATCGCATCATTCACAGGCACTACGTGAACCTGTGTGGTGGCAGGAATTTGGAATAAGTTGTCTGGTTGTAAAATGGGATTGGAAGCCCAAACAGGAAAGGACAACTGTACAGTATGTTACTTAACCTAAATAGATACACTTTTTATTTAGATAGTGATACATGTTGGCCTAAGAAAATTTTAGAAATGCAGGTCAAAAGTAAAGTCTAAATGATTTGGAATCTACCACTTAGAGATAACCTTCTGGGTATATATCCTTCAGATTATTTTCAGTACACTAGCCTCCTTCACTGAAATTCTGAGATCCTCTCTTCCCTCATCTGCTAAACTGAAGCAAAAGTATAGTGTTTCGTCAGTTCTTTACAGCTTTAAAATCCTATGATTTTATACTTCAACTGATTTTGCTTTCATATTTTAGCTCCCTTAATGGAAAGAAAATTGTATCCACACAGAAAAATAGGCAGATTTCCATGGACAGTTCAATTCCTCCTGCACAAGGATGACATTAAGCCAGCAAAAGTGTTTCTTTGTACCTTCCGTGCCATCCCATCCATTCCTCATTAGCTGGACAGACTTCATTTTAGTGACTACGGAACGTGCAGCGGGATCACCTGCCCCTGGCCACACTCAGGATGATTAGAGTGGGGACTGAGGGGCGGGGGCAGCGGGGGTAGAAAGCTGGCTTAGGAAGGTTATGACATGTCTGATCATTAAAGTGAATCTGTAGAATATGAAATTGGTGACCAGCTCGGGAACCTTAAAAAGCTATAGGTCCAGACAGCAGTAGCTAATAGATTTGATAAGAAAGCAGAGGCAGTGGTTCCCCAGTCACCTCCACTTTAAATGTTCAGTCCTTCTAGTTCACAGTATTTTTTTTTTCTCCTGCCTCCTGACTACTGCACTGACAGAAAGATTAGAAAGTTACATAATTGCATTAGGATAACAAGGCAGTTCAGGGAAAGGCTGATACCCCGGCAGTATTTTTAGAATAATTTGGAGGAGCTGCCATTACCATCTTGTTGAGAGCTGTCTTCATTTGTCAGAAGGGACAGAGAGAATTGAGTCTATCATCTATTTTTTTTTTTCAGATTACTGGGTACTTGAACAATGGGTAGGAAGAAATAACAAGAAGATCAAGTGACTTGGAAAATAAGGACATTGCAAACACCTTTACAATGACTTTGAGATTCTTCTCGTTTTGTCGAGCACAATATTAGCCTTAGTTCACATGGAGCCTTCACTTCTTCTGTTCCAAATTTCACCTGACGTCCTCCCCTTCCCATTTTTTCTTTCTCACCTCTTCATCACACATGCGCACACGCAGAAATGGACAGAGATGAAATCACTTGGAAACACACAGACACACCCACACTCCGTAAACTGAAGAAAGATGTATTTTCCTTGTAGAAACTCGGCATGTATTCTCATGTCTACACAACACACTCAGAACAAGTCCTTCCAAATGATTTATAATTTTCCATTCCTCTCAGCCTTATTTCACCACCTATAAAACCAGGATAAAAATGCCATCCTACCAGGATTTGTTGTGACTATTTATGAATAGTTAAAACCTCCTGAATTAAAAGTGATAAGGAATCCACATCTTATGGTGAATGGATGTGTTTCACAGCATGAATGGGCAGGGATGGGGGGGGGCTTTAATGGAAGGTGTAATAAGGGTTTAGATACTGTCAAGAGTCTCTTTTTTCTCTATCTTTCCACATGTACTTCACGTATCCAAGTCTCTACAGTGAGTGAAGGCTATTCCTGGAAAATAACATGAAAGGTCATATAATCCAATAGCAGTTCACTATAGATTTCAATAAGGTTTCCATAAAATAAAACCAAGCATTGACAAATTCTCCTGAGCGATCATCCCCTGCCCTTTTCAGGGTCTACTCTAACCTCTAAGGTCACATTCACTAGGAAAGCATTAGCAACTCCTGCTATTCACCACCTCTTTCTCTGACCCACTGAAAAAGAAATATAATAAAAGGTAGGAAGAACTAAGTGGACAATTTTATTCATTGGAAAGTATAGGCAAATTCTCACAGAAAAAGCAATGAGGGAGAGAATAATGGACTATCCCAGGTCATTTCCTCCCTGAGAAGCAAGGACACATGGGGGGGCTCAAGTTTTAAGGTGTCTTTGATCCTAGAGCAACCTGATATGGTCGGTAAGTGGGGGAAACAATTCCTAGTGGCCAAAACCAGAAGAGAACAGGAAAATAAAGAAACTGATGAGCAGAAAGCTAAAGAAGGGAATATAAAGCACTAAAGAAAGAGAAACAGACTCACCATAAAATTCTAGAAAACTTTTTTTCTTGGTACTAAGTATATATCTTCTCCCTCCCAATGCATAAATTCTTACCAGTTTTTGAGAATAATCAAAGTAAATTTTTTGTACTAATTCTCATAACTTTTTAGGTGTTAGGATTTAAAATATGTGTACTCACTTATAGTTCTTAGATATCAAGATTTTTTTTCCATGCAGTCATCCAAGACTGACCACAAGAAGCCATAGTTATACCCAGGTTGTAGATGTTTCATCTGCTCTATATATAATGACATTCTTGAAAGTAGGGTCTTTTTCTGACTCAGTATTTTTTTAATGATTATTTATTTTGAAAGAAACAGAGAGAGAGACAGAGACAGAGAGAGAGACAGAGAGAGAGAGAGAGAGAGAGAGAGAGAGAGACTCTCCCAAACAGGCTCCACACTATCAGCACAGAGCCTGACATGGGGCTCGAACTCATGAACCATGAGATCATGACATGAATACTTAACAGACCGAGCCACCCAGGTGCCCCTTCCTGACTCTCTATTACATATTTATTCTATACGGTTAACACAGGCCTACAAATAAGTTTTCGATGATCATTTTAAGAAATAAGAAGTGAACAGAGGAGAAGAAATGCAAAAGGCCAAATGAGAAGGGAAGTCAAGAAGGAACAAACAAGGAGAGAAGGAAAGAAGGGGCAAAACTATCTTCTGTTTCTTCCTGGAGCCCAACGCAGGCAGAATTCATGAACGGCTCACAGCATTGGTATGTCACCCTTGCTCCAGGTGAAACATACCATTTTTCTGCATTTACAAAAGAAAACCAAGCCTGTTACATGTTTCATTTTCAATTTCTTTTCAATGATGCTAACTCTCCCATTAATTCTATTTTTTACTTGAAAGTTTGGCTCCTTAATCACACAGCTGTTTCGCACCAACCCCGCAGTGATTTCACTCACACATACTCGATATCTCTCTTGCTGGGGTCACATTCCTGCTACGAGGCTCTTTTGGCAACTGGGGAGTAGAGCCAGTTTCCAAGTGGAATCTGTTTCTAGGCCAAGTTTTCAGACGAGTACATATATTTCTGGCTAAGTACCATCTTTAAAAATATCTCTTTTTTTTTTTTAAATCTTGACTCCCAAAACAGAACCCAGAAATGAAAGGAGATTCAAAATTTTATGGAATAATGGTTGACTTGTTGACTGACTTAAAGAGATCAGGTTTGATTCCCATAGGTTCTAGTCCTGGCTAATCATTTGATTTCAGCATTTATGAAATAGACCTCATTCGTTTGATTTTCCACTGCCTTTATACTTTTAGTACTTCACATAGTGCCTGGTACATAGTAGGTCCTCAGTAATTGCTAAATGAATGAAAAACATGCATGAATGAAAATCTCTTTCCTACCTTACAGTGATTTTTGTGACAATAAAGAGATGTAGCTCTGGTTTGACTTCAAAACTCAAATTAATTTTAAAAGGTGGGCAGGAGAAGTTATTTTTGTAACTCATACACACTCAACTTTAAAAGAAGTAATTGTGTATATCTTGCGCAATTTGCTTGCCCTATATCCTAAGAAGTTAGAGCTGAAAGGGAATGAAAAGATACTTGGTTCAACCTTTTTTCTTTTACAAATGAGCAAACTGGGGTCTAGCAATGGAAACAGTCTAGCTCAAAGCTAAACTGTGTGTATATATATAGCTATATATCAAAGCATATAGTTGGTTACTAACCAAATTGATTAGCTTAATTTAATGAAGGTTTTGTAAAACACTCATTTTTCCCCCTGGAAGAAAATGTATTCCTTTTGTGGATTTTTTAAATATCAGCATCAGACTAGACTCCCTCAGACATCTGACTCCTTCTGGGATGGGAAGTGGTCTGCAGAGGACTGAGCGGACAGAGTCCTAAAGTCCTTCCGTCGCTTTGCTGAGCTATGTTGTGGACTTCTTCCCCCGGCGGTAGGTCTGCTCACTTTGCCTTACGTGAACGGTGAGTAAATTTCCCTTTTCTGTGGAACAAGTCCAGGCAGGAAATGTTTGCCGAGGGAATAAGAAAGGGGATCATGGAAAGTTGAGTGTCTGCTATGGTCTGCGAGCCGTGGGAGAGCCTACAGCCAACACACTAAGACCCATCCACGTGTCCTCGAGAGCTCAGAGTCTCAGGCGGCAAACTGACACATACACAGGAAAGGTAACTGAAAGACTGTGTGACCAGTGGTTTGGCAAAATTGCAGAAATGATGCCCTGGGAACACAGAGAGAGATTCTCCCATTCATAGGAGTTGAGGGTTGAAGAGTAAAAGGAGGCAATTGGTAGGGTCTAATGCGCAACTGAATGCCCACTAAGCGAGGCAACAGAGCAAGGCTTGGAGGGAAAAAAAAGAACACAACTATGTCACTTCTAATGAAATCTTCTGCTACCACATCTGGCCTCTTAGAGCTCTGCTCTCCAGATAAAATTTCTTCCAAAACTTATGATACTCCTCTCTGGTACAAGAGGCTGTGAGATTCCTTAGAATTGCAGGTCTGGCATAGGGAAGAGAGAGAAAGACGAAGAGATATATAAAGATCCCAATAGTCTGATGCTCAAATGAGCACTCTGACAGCATCCTACTTGAAAAAAAACCTTAATCATTCTCAATCTTCCATCTGATGGGAATCATAGTCCATGATGTGATGCCAGCTCTCACAGAAATATGCAAAGGCTTCTCATAAGCCAGGATATGAAATGTCAAGGGAAGAGGGCTTTACTGGATAGATTTTAAACACGTGTACGGGTTTTATTTATTTTTGTCCGACTTCGTCTGAGATGTTTAGATGCCTGTATTTGACTCGAATCCTCTTCACTTATCCTTTAATACACATTGATTAGCATGTCTACTGTGTGCCAAGCCTCTGTCTTGGTCTTGTTTAGGAAGTTTGATAGCCTCTATTCCTCAGATGCTAGATGTAGAGTAGAAATAAGACAAGTTACTCCAACACTATTATACAAAAGTCTAATAAGACTAGATACGGTGATTATGAAGATATTTATATAGGTCTCAGTGGGCAAATGAGAGATTATATAGGAAGAATAATCGTAGGCAAAGATTTGTGGTACGAAATGACTTGCATATTTGGAAAAGCATGTAAGTGGAATGGAGGGAAGAATTAGGTAAAAGGAAGGGGAATTAAGTTGGAGAAATATGGTAAATAGTGCTTTACGTGTTGAGAAAAATACCTCCACTAGGGGCGCCTGGGTGGATCAGTTGGTTAAGCATCTGACTTTGGCTCAGGTCATGATATCAGGGTTTCTGAGTTCTAGCCATATATCAGGCTGTCTGTCAGCATGAAGCCAGAGCTAACTTTGGATCCCTTGACCCCGTCTTTCTGTGCCCCTCCCCCACTCATGTATGTGTGTGTGCGCGCGCGCGCACGCGCGTGTGTTTTATGTGCTCTCTAAAGTCAACATTAAAAAAAAAAAAAACCTCCACTTAATGGAGAAAACAATGCGTGGCATAAATATGCCATAAATTTTCAAGTCTACTTTGCTTTACTCTGTGCTTTTGTTAGATGCTAGGATATGTATTTTTAATTTTGTTCTTTTCCCTACATTTTAAATATTAAATTTTCTTAAGAGAACTTGTGTTTGGTCTATATATTATAAAAAATACCTATTATACAGATGATAGATTAGATGCCAGTGAAGGCTTCTGAGGGCCACGTGTGTGAGGAATGTTAGAGAAATAGTACAGAGAAACTAGTCAGATATAGTTCCCTGACTTTAAATACTTAGAATAAAAAACTAGGGTCTCTTCAAGTAAACAAGTTATTATTGATAGAAAAAGATGAACCAAAAACTAGGGTCTCTTCAAGTAAACAAGTTATTATTGATAGAAAATGATGAACCATTTTGGGGGGAAGAAATGCATGCATATGCTTGCTGAGAATACAGCCTTCATCAAAAAACTGCCCCCAGCTGATATGGGTATTTTTGGTGCCCAAGTCAAAAGATGGAAGTAATTCAGCAAATCCACACAGGAGCCATATCTAAATGACAAGCGTCTGATTCTAAAGCTTAAGTGCAGTTATTATGCAAAAATGACCTTTATGCTTTCAAATATGGTAATTCTATATAAATGACACTCCTATCCAGATTTAGTTATAAGTAAATATTTTCTAATGTAAACCCAAGCCCAAAATCAAACCAAGATATCCGATCTATATTAAATTGCTCTATTGTTCTTTTTTTCTAAAGCAATTCTGCCTATTTCAAATAACCTTTTCTTTTCTCTCAATTTTGAACAGAGATAACACCTTTGTTACGTCTGACTGAACTCTGACAAAACTCTCCAGGCAATTGTTCTACTGCCTCTGAATTTAAGTGTTTCAGAGGAGAAGTCTGAGGCCAGCAATAGTTTTCTTACTAATTTTGCCTCAAAAATGCAGGATATTAGCCTTATCTATAGTCAATATAGAAAGGATTTCTCTAGGAATGTGTGTATTCTTTTAAATTAATTGGTACATTGCTTTAAATCTGCCTATCTGATTTTTGTCAAGATTTGGAAATATAATTTGAATTATTTGTACCAGGATTTTCCCCCAACTCCATTTCACCATTAGGAATGTTAATTGTAGGTTTCCCTAATGCACTTTATCAAACCAAATGTTTCTTTTAACCAAACCACTGAGGATTATCATCAATGGATGCTCAACTTTTTCTGCCATCTATTGAGATGTTATAATTTTTCTTCTTCAAATTGTTGGATTTTGTCACTTATTTTTTTCTAACATAGAACCATTCCTGTAATTTTTAAAATATATTCCTAAATTTGACTTTTTTTTTTTTACAATTATTACATTTATGTTCTTGAAATACTTTGGGCTTTTTCTTTTTCTTCTAATGATCTTTTCAAATTTTAGCACCTGGGTTATGCTGTTCTTGTTAAAAAAAAAAAAATGTTGGGAAGAGTCCCCTTCTGTATTTTCTAAAACAACACTGGGTAGGGGACTGCTGTTATTTCTTCCTTAAATCTCTGATTGAATTCACCTATTTAGTCACCCATGTTTTCATTCCTCCTAGGAACGTTCTTAGATACAAACACAATTCCTTTAAAAGAAACACAGCTTTCTAGATTTCCTGTAGTGTAATTTGGTTTATTGGTTTTTGAATGAATTTTGGTTAAGAAAACACATTCTCTACTTTGAACCATCCTATACTAAATTTGAGGAATATTTGGGAAATAATCCTTTCCTAAAATAACTCCTAATCTTCCAGGAAAAAGGGAGAATTCTTTGAGAGAAATATTGTTTTTCAGATGATTCTAAAGTTAAACATGACGACAACTACATGGTCTAGCACAAAGCCAAAGATGGTCTTGCTTTATTTTGGCACCCCTACATCACTCCTAGAATGCTATATTTGTTTCAGGGTGCCCTACATTAAGACAAACATCTACTAAGTTGGCATCATGAATATTCAAATCTCTTAATGAAAGCAAAGCAGGAAAAGTCAATCAGTGGCAAAGCCAACACTGCAGATGAAGTCAACAGTACTGGAGACACCCGGTGCATAACCTGTCTTCAAAGGACAGTCTAGCTGATTATTCCCAATTTCATCAAGATAAGCAAGACATTGGGTTATCCAAAAATTTTGGCATG
Organism: Mungos mungo; assembly: GCA_004023785.1. NCBI lineage: Eukaryota > Metazoa > Chordata > Mammalia > Carnivora > Herpestidae > Mungos > Mungos mungo. The sequence goes on from PISW01004390.1 coordinate 130,536, forward strand.
GGGGGGACTGTAATGTAGACTCTGTCTTTAAGTAACCCACCAGAGGAATGTGAAAGGCGTATAAAAATATACTTTAGGAGAACATTAAGATTTCTATTTCAGAAGGGATGATCTCAAGTGAGTATAATATCTGGATTTAATTATTTGCAAGACCATAAAGTAGGAGGAGGATCAAATATTCTATATTGGACATCAGCAGATGAACAGAATACTAGAAGTGATAATAAGCACATCCACTAACTTTATGATTGAGAAAAGTGAAACAGTATTTCTATCATTTACCCCAGGTAACAGTTTCTAGATGGTAGAGTTAAGATTTAACTAGTGGTGTGCTGGTGATACCTCCAAAAGACTCCCAAGAACTAACTGTGTATATCTCTCCACAATCCTATACCTGGCAAGGTCTTGCTGATAGCCTGAACTTAAACATGAGGGAAATATTTACACCACAAATGTTGCCAGATGCAGCAAGTCAACTCCTCCCATATAGCTTTAAGTCAGTTAAGGTTGTTCATCATGTACCTATCCAGCATCGATCTAATCTACAGAGCTACTCTAAGGTTTGTGCTCTTAACTACTATCTTACGTAGGCATTGCAACCACCCCATGGTAAGGGAAACTGTTTTTTAACAGTCAACTATTCTCAAAGTAGAGGATGTCTTATCCATCCCTGACACTGGGATAATCAGAAAGTAGGCAATAACAATTTAGGGCCCAAACAATAAAATACTCAAATATCAGGTTGGAATTCCAATGGTTGTAATTCTTCATTCTACAGGTGTATACCTTTCTTCATGCACTTTTGAGATATTAAGAGTCTACCACCAATGGCATAAATGTCAGCATTAGTTTAGATTAGAATAACCTAAGTTGAGTAAAATTTTAGTTAGTTAAAAGTTTGAGCCAATGTTAAGCCTCACTTCACAAACATTATTAAAAACTACATTTTGGAAAGTCGAGAAACAACTCTAAAATCTTTGAAGTCTCAACTCAGAAAGCTGAGTCATAAACCAAATTAAACATTTCCTAAAAATGCCATCCAAAGTCTAGAAGGGTCATTTTATTTTTGGGGTGCGTATTTCAGAACAGCATGACATTTTCTTAGAGTCTTGTTTTATGTTGTAAAATATTGCACTAAAACTGAAGTTAAGGTTAACAGATTTTAGAGCTCATTCTTTTAAAAAGGAATATATGTCAATTTTGGCCTTTTATGCAAAATGAAAGCCCCAGAGTACAGAGATAATGTTGTTTAATAAAGGCTAATTTAAATTCATCATGTGCTCAATGCGTTCGCACAGGAGGGGGTTTAGGGTAAAGCAAAATTTAACAAAAAGTTCCTCTAATCATAATGTAATGAATAACTGGTATATTTTTTTGAAAATGAGGGAGCATTAGGGTGAACTACAAAATGTTCTTTGATTGCTATTGTTTCATACTGGTAAAATTCTGGTTTTGGCCAGTGGGTGAACGGAGGTCACATTTTAACAACAGTCCCTTTTGATGCGCACCACCAGTGATAAATGCACTTCAACCTTACTCTTTCCTACTTGAAATATCTCCAGGTTAGTACATTGAACGTTATTTCACTGCTGACCTTGGCCATTCTGATTTGCAGGCAACTGACTACAGTCATTAGCAGCCTCTTCACAAATCTGCTTTCTCCTTGTGTTTTCTAAGGTTAAGTGTGCCTCTATTCATTATGTCACTTGTCATTTATTTTCATGCACTGAATATATTCAAAGAATCATGTTTGACAGATCATGGATGAACTTTGTCACTTAAAAACTAGCTTCTGATTATCTGCAAACTTTCTAAAAGATCTTCTTTGGAATCTTTTTAAATTTTTACATGCTGTAAACAAGTTTGGTGCTGAAAATGATGGGTTTTTTTCTTTTCCTCAATATGGGCCAAATGAAGAGAAGTAGAAGTACTATATGAAGAAAGGGGAAAAAGGGGGGGGGAGAAGGAGCATATAAGATAGATAAACTTATTACTTATTTGCTAAGTACTATGCTAACTGATTTAATATATGTTTTCCATTTTTATCTACTTGGCAACTTATTTTTCTGTTCCCCCAGATTTTTTGTGTATAGGTTACACCTCAATCAATTCTAACTAGTTAATGTATATAGTCTGGTAAATTTGAACATATGTGTAAACCCATGTTATCATCAAAATCGTGGTCATAAATGTATTTATCATCTCCAAGTTTTCCCATATCCCTTCTTTTAAAAGGGGAGGGGTGATAAGAACACTTAACAGGAGCTCTATTCTTTCAACAAATTTTTAAGCTCACTATAACTTACTGTTCAAAATAGGCACTATGTTATAGAGCAAATCTCTGCATCTCACTCATCTTGTATAAATTTATACCTATACTCTCTATCATCTTCCTATTAACCACCAGTCTTTTTTTTTTTTACTGTCTACTTCTGTATGTTTAACAGTTGCTGATGCCCCCCCAAAAAGGAATTATTCATAATCATTCATCCCTCTATGAATGACTTATTTCACTTTTCATAACGTCTTACAGGTTCACCCATGTGGTCACCAATGGTAGCATTTCCTTATTTTTTAAGACTGAATATCCTCATGGTGCCTGGGTGGCTCAGTTGATTGGGTGTCCAACGTCAGCTCAGGTCATGATCTTGTAGTCCCAGAGTTCGAGCCCAGCGTTGGGCTCTGTGCTGACAGCTCAGAGCCTGGAGCCTGTTTCAGATTCTGTGTTCCCCTCTCTGTCTCTGCCCCCTCTCCCCTTGCTCTCTCAAAAATAAACTTTAAAAAAAATTTTTAAAAAGACTGAATATACCTCTATACATATATACAGAATTATATATGTGTATATATAGAATTATATATGTGTATGAATATATATATATATATATATATATATATATATATCACATTGTCTTTATTCATCTCTTGATAGACATTTGGGTTGTTTTCACATCCTGGCTTTTGTGATTAAAGCTTCAATGAACATGGGATGCAGATGCGTATGAGGATCTGATTCCAACTCCTTTGGGTGTATAGCCACAAGTCAGACAGGTGAATCATATACTAGTTCTATTTTCAAGTTTTGGGTGCCCTTCCACATTATTTCCCATAACAACTTTACCATTTTACACTGTCACCAAAAGTGTAGAAGGCTTCCTGTTCCTGATCAACTACATGCTTTTCTTTTCCCATGACGTTTAGTGATGTTCAGTGTCTTTTCACAATCTGCTGGCCATTTGTATGTTTTGTTTGGAGAAGTATCTGCTCTCAGAAACTGGGCATGTGCCTATTGTTGCAGCCATTTGTGGGATAACCACAGTGAGATTCAATGGAGCCAAGGGACTTGCCGGCGTTACACAAATGGTCTACACTGTGCATTAAAAAGTAATCATTCAGCAACACTTCACCGTTGCATGTGCTAAAATTGAAATTTCTATCTTTAGTTTTAAAAAAGTTTGAACTTTCACAATGATTTGTAAAGAAAATCATTTGATAAAGTTGCCTTTTAAAGAACGTTAATATTGTGCACACGCTGCCCACTTTCATCTCCCATCAAAACAAACAAAAACTAAGCCTTTTTTAGAATAAATCCAAATGTCATTTTCAATTTGCAGTCTTAAATTTCAAGTGGGCTTACACCTATGTTTGCTATATATAAAGTATGAAACATATCACCGTAGCCGTCTACATTATTAATATAAAGAGCACATGGGGAAAAATTCAATTAAGCCAGAAATATACTTATTACCCAGAAAACTGTCAAAAAATATCCTCAGGCCTGATAGTTACAAGAGAACAGCCCTACTTCCATGGCCCAGATTAAGTCTTTATCTCTCCTTTCCTTGAAGGTGATCCTCACAGAGTTTTTTCTTCTAGTATTTATACTTGATAGCTTTATCCTCTCAATTTCTTCACCCAAAATCTGTTGTGGAGTAGGACAAAGTTTCCTTCCCTTCCTGTACACATTCTGCCGACCTGCTGTAGCAGGAAGCAGCCTGTCACACTTGTGCTGGGCCTATCCTAGGTTTCAATATAACTCACTCTAGAGATTGAGGCTGGAAGTAAACAAAAACAGAAATAATCTTACCAATTATTCAAGTGGTCCTTAATTTTTTGTCAAGTTTGAGTTGTATGTGTACTATCACAGTGCCATTCACTAAATGTTCCAATACTGTATTTGCTATAGTCAACTGTTTAAATACTTCACATGAGAACTTTCAAAGAGTAATAGGTGCAAGATCCTTTTAGTTTGCCCCATGACGGTACTGCCTGCCACCCAGCAGTTTGGTTTCGCCTATCCTACATATTTTTCTTTCCAGATCAGCAGAATTTTGTGCAATTAATAAACAGTTTATTACATCTTAGCCTTATTACTTGTAATGGAGTAAGAAATAAGACCAATTATGGCACTATTAATAAAAAAAGCTTAAGTTTTATGGACCAGAAGCAATTGATGTCAAAACTGTAAAAACTTAATGCATGCCTACAATGTGAATTCAGTCACCATATGTTCATGTAAATATACCAGTAAACAAAATGAGAAGATTCAGGATTATTATATTTATTTGGCTCTCTAGGATGATATAACATGCTTATTGCCTAATTTTTGTCATTCTAGCTCTTATGTAACCTTTTTATAATCATTAAAAAATGTACTACCAATAAAAAAACTAAAAAATTTTCCAATTACATTTATCTTAATATATACTTGAAACCCCTTTATCTAGGTGGTCAATTCTTATTCCTAAGGGTGAGATTAATCAAAGCTATCTTCCATGTAACATAGGAATGTTAGAGGGCATCCCTATAGAAGCTGCTCTAGAAATAGTAACACTGATGATCAAGAGGACAACAATGATAATGATAGCAATAAACATTAATACAAAAAAAAAAGATTTAAGAGAGAGATTTAGGTTAACTATCCAATTTAATTCTCACCCTAACACAATTAGGTAAGTAATGCTGATAGCTCAATTTTCCAAGTGGGGACAGAGCTGACATTACATAGTATTTCTACAACTTAACAAAACTAGTAATGCCCTAAGTTATACTTAAGTCTCTATCAACCTAAGATCAAAGTTTCAATGGCATATTCTTGTAGAACACAAGGTTTTCACATCACCGTTGCCACCATCATTCATATTGTCATCCTCACGTCCTGATATCCTGGATATTTCATTCGGTTTACAAAGTGTATAACTTTTGTAAAATAATACATACTTATGTAGGTAACAGTATATATAATACATATTACATAAATAATAGAAAGATACAAAGACGGAAAGTATACATACAGCTTGAAGAATTTTCACATAGTAGTAACATCCAAGCAGCCACAGCCCATACTATAAGCCAGAATTCTAGAAGCCTCCCTTTGCTATCCCTTCCCCATTACTTGTCCTCCTTTTCCTGGAAGTTCATCACTAATCTGGCTCCATCATCAACTGGTAAATTTTGTCTGTTCTTGAAATTTATATAAATAGAACCATGCCTTATGTTGCCTTTAAAATTTTTTTTTAATTTGGTTTATTTTCCTTGATATCATACTTGTCAAATTCTTAAAAGCTGGCACATAGTACTAGCTTATTCATTTTCCCTGTTGTATATCTTTCATTATACAAATGAACCACTTCCCCCCCCCACCACTGGATTTGGATTGACCCATGGGTGGTCTCACAATGTTTTTGACTCTTAAAGTCAGTAATCACACAGTATTTGCTACAGGTACCTTTTGGTGCACATTAGTACAGCTAATAGAATAGCCAATAGAAATATTGGTCAGAAAATATGCAGAAGTGGAACATTTTGCAGATTTTTCCAAACAGGTGTCCAATGTGTTTTTATTATTCTATACTCCCCTTGCATTGTATTAAAGTGCTCATTGATTTAGATCCTTATCAACATGTTACTGTCAGTCATTTTAATTTTAGCCTTTTTAATTATTTCCTCTGTGTTTGTCTCATGGGTAGAGAGTGGGTTACTAGAACTGGGGGGAAAAACTAAGCAAGATTTTATTTAAAACGTTAGGCAGGTTTTTTGGGGTGGAGGTTTTAGTGGTCAGGCAGCCAAAGGCAAGTAGAACAAATTCAAGTTTGTGGACACTTGTGTGCTTTTATAAGCATCCTAAATTGGATAAAGCATGGAGGATACCTAAGGATAAAATATCCCAGTCAACATCTAGAGAAGAAGAAGCTTGAATGACTTCCACTTCCTAAGGCTACGTCTGACCATGTAACTTGAGTAGTTATTTCTTTCCCAGAAGACACCCATATCTCTTAAAGGGGTAACAGAATTGTGGAATTATATGGGCAACTGTTCCCCTAGCTCTCATTTAACATGAAAAATTCAAACCCAAGGTCATCTTTGCATCACAAAATCCAACAGCAGTCTCCATCAAGTCTAATTACTTAAAATTCCAAGGTTTTTTACCAGTTTACAGCACCCTTGTTGGTCTAGCCATGGATATATATGTTCTTTGAAGAAAAATGGGTATTCATTGGGAGACCTAAAAAGGCCACATTTTCCTTTATAGGTTTCATGAAGTTAGAACAACTTAGCTTAAAATATTCAATGTTGGTGGGGCACCTGCATGGCTCAGATGGTTGAGCTTCCAACTTTGACTCAGGTCATGATCTCACAGCTCAGGAGTACTAGCCCTGCATTGGACTTTGCTGACAGCTCAGAGCCTAGAGCCTGCCTCCTATTCTGTCTCGGCTCCCCGGCCCCTCCCCTCCCTGCTCTTTGTCTCTGTCTCTCGCAAATATAAATAAAACATTGAAAAAAAATTTTAAATAAAATATTGAGTGTTGGACTTGCAAGCTGATTATAAACAAGACCCGCATGGTCTTTTTCCTCAACACTTTTTCTTATTATGGATTTTACCAGTCTTATTTCAGTGTAGTTTCTACAATATTTGATGATTTAAAGTTAGTCTTTTTTAGTAACCTCTGTGGTTGTTTTTCATTTTTATTTATCACCAACATGTAAAATTCCACTATTGAATTTCTCTCTCCTTTTATCTTGCACCACAGATTTTATAGCTTTTTTATGGTACACAACTATTTGGCCTTTAATTTCCTTTGCTGGAATTGTGCCATTTTATAGATTTCTAGCCCTGGGTGAATCTAGGATTCAAGAAGTCTTTTATCGCTTCCTCACATCCCACAATATTCTCTAACATTTATTTTCAAATTGGTTTTCCATGTCAGTAAACAAAACACACAGATGACAATTTGAGAAACAAATTAAAAAGACAAGCAACAATCCATTTTTAGTTTCTGGAGATATTTTGTGCTGAAGTCACAGACTTCCATTATTCAAGACAAATTAAGATTTATAAAACTGCATTCCATCTAAACGTATGGGCATAGTGTTGGCAACTGGATTTATGAAATAAAAGAGATGCATTTTACTTTGGCTCTTAGCAAGGCTGTTCAAATGATAATAAACTGGAATTATCATTTAAAAAGATCTCTTATTTTCCTGTAAAATGACAGCAGTTACCTAAAAAAAATTTTTTTCTAGCTCTGAGATAAATGATCCATCATTATGGTTATTGAGAATTTTTTTTAACTCAGTTAATGAAGGTAACCCTTCTTTTATGTTATAAAATAATGGACTGATTTTTAAATATCTTTCTACAGATATTTTTTACACGAAGGTCTATTACATGGATTCATAATTTCAAAAGTATCAAGACTATTTTGCTTAAAAACCTAAAGCACAGAGTTTAATAGGCTTTCTCCAAAGTTTAATTTTGACTTTAGTGGTTGGTTTGAAAATTAAATCTCAACACTGAGCAACTATTTTACTTAACTGGTTTCCTTTTTAGCTTTAGATCTATACCATGTGATCAAATGGTCTCACTCAATGCAAAAATGAAATTTTTATGATTAAAAGGTAACTATAAAACTTCGCTCACAGCTTTTTGTTCATGATTCTCCTACCTTTAAAGAAATACGTAATTAATTCATGCATAATTGTCCCACTTCCCATATACAGCCCTATCACTTCCCTCTTATTTACAAGCCTGCTTTATACTAAAGGTGGCATTAAGACAACTTTATGAGTACCCCTTGATACTGTCCCATAGAAAAAACTATTTTTCATCCATATTTTATGTACTTTAATCTTACAGTCTCTAAATGATTATCTTTGGATAAGTTTAGTCTTTCTGTATTCTTGTTAATGACCAAACCCAAACCTGACAGCGATGTGGTCTGTCGGACCACATTGTGCCAAATATTCTCTAGGACCAAAAGTTCTGGAACAGTTTTAGGTCAATCCAACAGCCCATCAGTACTAAGTTTTGATAAAATGGCCATCAGCCAAAATCAACACTTTTTATTATTTGCTTCTTTTCCTCATTCATTTCTCTCTTACCTTGAAACTACCAGATTGTTTCAGCAGACATATCTTTTACTCTATTCAATTTTATTGATTTCCGACTCATTCTTTTAGTATACTACCAGGATAGTTATGGATCCTGATTTTATCACAATCTGAAATATAACCATATTCCTTCCCCCCATCTCCCAAATTCTCACCATCCACGTCTGCAATTATACTTCTTCTACCTGTCTTGCAGCCAAGCTCATCAACACTTATGGCATTTTTAAAACCACAACACCTCTTCTGAAATATCTCATAGTTCATCCAAAAAGGTATTCTGTGTTTCCCCAATTTCAAGATATTAAGGTATATGCCTGATTTAAAAATACAAATGTTTACAATCTGAAATTTCAATGCTCTATTCGATCCATTTTTGCCATAATTCTTTTGATGTACCACTAAAAATACATGTATTATCAATTTTTTTTTAATTTTTGCTCATGAAAATGTCAGACAGAAGTTATGTATTTTATAGGAACACAAATTTTTTTTCTAAAGTTAACTTTTAATTATTCTGATAAAAGGACATAAATGTTTCAATTACTAGTTACATTTTTCTAATTAGCATATTCTCTGTAATTTATAAATGCCTAAATTTCAATTTGCAAAATATTCCTGAAATAGTAGGTTTTAAAATACACAGAAGCTCAAGGTGGGTTGTTGTTTTAATCCACACAGAGAAAAAAGCAGAAGTAATGCTCTTTGGTTTTGTATTTGCATTTCAGTTTTAGAATCAATGTATTTCAGAGGCGCCTGTGTGGCTCAGTTGGTTAAGTGTCCAGCTTCGGCTCAGGTCAAGATGTCATGGTTCATGTGTTTGAGCCCCACAGCAGGCTCTGGGCTGACAGCTAGCTCAGAGCCTGGAGCCTGCTTCAGATTCTGTACCTCCCTCTCTCATTGACCCTCCCCTGCTCACGCTGCCTCTCTGTCTCTCAAAAATAAATAAAAAAACAAAAAAAAAATTTTAAAAATCAATGTATTTCAGATTCTGCCTCTTTCCTCTACTTTGTCTACAATTTGCTAGATATTATTCATCTCCACTATCTAAGTGGGGCTAAAACCCACATCACAGATCTCCTGCAGAATCATTATTTTCCTTACTACTATTTTCTGAGATTCTTCTCTAGGCTTAAAAAAAAAAAAAAAAAAAAATCTACGTCCTCCTTGCTCCCAGCTTTAGCAGGAAATGTCATTGCTTCAAGTCCATATCCCCTCTGTTTTCCTGGTGGCACACAGTCTTTTTAATTTTTTTTTTTATGGAGTTTGTTTTTTAGAGCACATTTAGGTTCATTCAAAAAAAAAAAAAATGAGCAGAAAGTACAAAGAAGTCCCATGTGTTCCCTGAGCCCTGGCATACAGTTTCCTATTATTAACATCTTGCATTAGTGCAGTACATTGTTTACAATTGATCTATCAATACTGAAACATTATTATCAACTAAAAGTCTCTAGTTTATATTAGGTTTACTACTTTGTGTTGTACAGTTCAAAAGGTTTGATAAATGCACTGTAGTAGGTCTTCACCATTAGACAATTACACAGAATAATTTTAGTGTCCTAAAAATCCTTTTCTCAACTTCATCATCCCCCTCTCTTGGTAATCACCTAGATAATTTTACTATATAGTTTTCCCTTTTCCAGATTTTTGTGTCTTCGAATAATACAACAAGTAGTCTTCTCAGATCGGCATCTTAGCAGTAAGTATTAAATTTCCTCCATGTCTTTTTATGGCTTGATAGCTCATTTTGTGTTATCAATGAATAATATTACAGTGCATGATATAAATGATTTATATTTCAACCTATTGAAGATCATCATGGTTGTTTCTAAGTCTTACAAGTATGCCTAAGGCTGCTATAAACATTCATGTGCTGATTTTTGAACTGACATGCTTTCAACTCACCTGGATAACTATCTAGTTGTTAGATCTTAATGTTAAGATTGTTGTTTAATTTTCTAAGAAATTTACCAATTGTTCTCTGAGGTAGCTTACCATTTTTTATTCCCACCAGCAATGAATAAGAATTCCTATTCTATTTTCCACATTCCCAGTAGCATTTAATGTTAGTCTTAGAAGAATTGCTGAAATTCTAAATCCTATCTTATTTGCTGTTTTAATTTGCAATTTCCTAATGCCAGACAATATTAAGCATCTTTTCTTATGTGTATTTGCTGTCTGCGTATCTTCTTTGGTCATGTACCTGTTTAGATCTTTGCCCTTTTCAAAGTTTGCTAATTTGCTTTCTTATAGATTTACAAATAGCTTTAAAATACAAATTTAAGGTAAAATCCTTTAAGCACATTCCTTTCAGTGGCACTTTTCTGTTTTTCTTTGAAATGCTCTTTCAATTCTATAATTTCATGAAAATGCATTAGTAACTGCACTTATTTGCTTATACTTCTGTCTCCCTCATAGATGATTGATTATAAAGTCTATCCAATGGGAAGCATATCTGTATTCCCAGTGAGGTGCATTTCCAGGTTGAAAAAAAAAAAAGCAACATTCAATAAATGATTTTGAGTGGGTATCACTACTGAATTCAGCTAAAGCAGGCTCCGTAGCTAGCTGTCTAAGACACTGTCCCAAACATATGGTAAAATTCCGTTTCTAAAACAGAACGTTAACAACTGATGGTTTTGCAGGAAGAAGAAAACATCTGACCCATCCTTCAGCCTTTTTAAAAATTTGATTCTTTGTTACTATCTCATCCCCTGCTACTGTTGTTTTTGTTTAGAGAAGAGCACATGCGCATGCGTGTGGCAAGGAGTAGGGGCAAAGGAAGAGAATCTTAAGTAGGCTCCGTGACCAGCATGGCGTCCAATCCAGGGCTCCATGTCACAATCCTGAGGTCATGAACTGAGTGGAAATCAAGAGTCCGACACTTAAACAACTGAGCCTCCCAGGTTTTCCCATCCTCTGATTTCTTAAAACAAGAAATACCTAAGAATTAGACTTTAGCTATATCATTGGGAAAAAAGAAATCAATTTCCTTTAAGCTGAGCTTTTACTAAGGATCAGGGAAAAGGAAGGTGTAAGCACTTATTGACCAGTTCCAGCTGGTCAGTAATGGATTCTAATGAAGGGATATGAAGAAAGTGGTAGAATCATTTTGACCTTCTTAAGTAGATCCAATTCAAGAAAGAAATCACTATTATCATTAGTTTACTTCAGATAGTTAGATATAATGTTGAGGAGTGGGGAGATGAAGATGCATTTAGTAATATATGGTACAACTGACAATGGGTATATTTTTTCTGACTCAGAATTGACTTCCAGGCATTCACTCTTTGTTAGATCCCATATAAGCCCACAAGTAACCACATATATTATTTTTAATTGAAAAATACAACAGGGGTGCCTGGGTGGCTCAGTCAGTTGAATGTCCAACTCTTGGATCGGATCAGGTCATGATCTCAAGGCTGTGGGATTGAGCTCCATGGTGGACTCCACACTGAGCACTCAGTATGCTTTAGATTCTTTCTCTCTTTCCCTCTGCCCCTCCCCAACCTGGGGATGTTCTCGAAAAAATTTAAAAATAAATACAAATAAATAAAATTTAAAAAAGAAAAATACAAGTAATAATATCAGTGACCACCAATATGTTTACATGACAGAATGCTATCCACAGAGGAATAAATGAATGAATGAAGGAGTGAGGGAGGGAGAGTGTGAGGACCGTTATGAACAGATCTTGAAAACAATGCTAGGTAAAAATTCAAGTTGCAAAATTAAATGTACACGAGGTAATTTATGTAAATTATCAATTTTTATTTATATATGAGTATGTATTAAGATTATTAATATAATGCTATTAATGTTATTAACAAATTGGCAAGACATAGACCCTATTTTAATTACCATTCCTATATGAAAATTTGATGGAAGGTTATTTAAAAGGAAACAATCTCTAATTTTATATGTTATTGTTAAATATTCTGAAGCTAACATTACCAAATAAAGATTTTGACAAGAATAGGCAGTGTTATATCTTTGTCTATATGTAATTATGAATTTTGTTTTAATTATAAGTATTTACGGATACTTCTTTTTCTTCTATGACTTCTTCATAAGTGGTAAAACTGATTTAGAAAACAGAATAGCACACCTTTTGGAAGCACCTCCGTGAAAAGTGAATGGCCATGAAGTTGTCAAGACCAGCCCAAGGGAAGGAATAGTGTGTAGCCAAGCAGGAGACAGCACATGCCCAATGATGAGATATGGTCCAATGAGAGTCTTGTTACATATGGAACCTCAGACAAAAAGCCTTACCTCATTAGGTCTTTCTTTCCTCTTGCAAAATTCTGGATATGAATATATGTATCTATTATTTATTTCTATCTTTAAAATATAATGGTCCTCTGAATATGTTCTATATGGTGTTTTACCAATCCTCTCCATTTAAAAAAATTTTTATACTGTTATGTAAGAAAAACAGGAAAAACGGTTATGATTTAAATCATTGGTTGCTACTCAAAAACCATTCCCTTTCTCTTTCTTTCTCAAGAGTGACCAATGACCTGATATTGGTCAATGAGACATGAAGAACTATCTGTTGGGGGTGGGGGAGCAGAATCTCCTCGGAGATCTCCCATGGTGACCAAGACATGAACAGAGAAGCAAGCCTCTCCCCGGTCTTTCTATGGTGGGCACCATTGTATGATACACTGTTCTTGGAGTTGTACAGCAGAGCCATTTTGTGACATACAGTGGCAAGCTGGGAAATGAAATGTTAGTCAACTCATATGGTCTGTGTTCAGTGCCTAGAGGCTTATGCAATTAGGTCAATTGTCTTTATTCCTTGAGTTATTGTTATTCTTTTGCTCATATCTTATTGGTTCTATGTTCTCTTAGTTCTCTCCATTGAAGCACACTGCTTTCCACTATATTTTTTTAGTCTAATTGGCCCATACTTTGATATGTCTCCCTATTATGTTTGAGGCCAGAAAATTAAACAACTTGCCCAATACTCATTTTCTAGGATATTAAATTATAATAATAGGGGCTACCTCACACTACTCAAAATCCTATCAAGGAACAAAATGAATTATTTGTAATAATTCCTGGTACAGAATGGTCTCTCAACAGAGATGAAGTAGCCCTATCCTTGTAACATAATGACAAGGAGATCTATAAAATGAGTTCATGGTAGTGAATCAAGACACCTGTGGGCATTAGTAGCAACAAGCTGTAACAGAAATAGAGGTCTAAAGCTACCATAGTTCACTTTTTGAAGGCGAACTATGAAGCAGTCAATGTTTCTCTCATGCCATGATGCTCCATTGTATGAAACTCAAAAGCAATTATGCACACACATTTTCTTTGACCCCACTAGTTAGTTTTAATAAACCTAGGTAATGTCAAGTCTGAGTCTTTGTAAAATAGTTTTAGCAATGTTTTTATCAAAGAATCAATTTAAAGATAAAATTAGAGAAACAGAGTGAGCATTTAGATTTAGATTCACTGTTCTATTGAAGGCACTCAACAATATTTAGTTTCCTTATTACATTTGTTGTGCACTGATGCATACACTTTTTACTTTGAATTCCTCTGAGCTTAGTCAGAGGCTGGAGCAGAAAATGGGAAGTAAATAATAAAATACACATCCAATAGATTTGACAGTCATCTTCTGGAATTACGTCAGTCACCACACATTCAGCACCGTCATTTGGTAGACACCTCCTTACACACAAGAGCTAAAACAAGCTACAGCTTTTGAGCCCAAGAACCTTAGTGTAGCTTCAAACTCAAGGAAGAATCTCAGTCTCTTCTGTCAATTTTCTCTCTTTGCTTTCCTCACCATACCCCCTCCCCCCACAGGCATCTCTACTGTGAACAAAGACTCAGATAAGATATGATGCTACTCCCATGCTTACTAAAGTCTACCTTGGTGAGTGCAACCGAGTATACTGTTTCTGCTACTGTAAGGTGTTCCCTGATCCTTCTACTCCGAAACAGCAGCTCTGCAGTCTGACACCACCTTAAAAATAAAAAGTACTCTTCCACATACTACTATACATTATAATTTATTTACTCATGACCTTTAAAAAAAAAAAAAGTACTTTTCTACATACTGTGTATTATCATTATTGACATATTTTTCCCTTAAAGAGAAATCAGATTAATATCTTCATCTTTTTCAAGCTTTCTCATATATAGCCTCAACTGTGCACTATTGGATCATCATATATGTGTGAAAATGTGAATATACAAGCATCAACTAACTTGGAGATGACTCTATTGCATTGAGAAGTAAAAAGTTCAAGGCACTGTGCCAAATGCTTAAATATCTTGTGTGATATATTATTCAAGTGATATATCCCCAACCATTATTATATTCATTTTACTGAAGAGGAAATAAAGTTGTGAAATGTCTAGATTAGACATTCAGAAAACTTAGTGAGGATAAGCCGTTCTCCCACACTCACACAGCGAGGACATCAATCTGTCATTGGAGTATTTCTCTGAGGCCATCAGATAATCCAATTTAAATCACCTTACTTAAAAGAAATTTATTGGCTCATGTGACTAAAACACTGGGAGGTCAGTCTTGCAATGATTTGATACAAAGTTTCCTGGCATGGGCTCTGGCTTATTTTCCAGAAAGCGTCCCGACTTCACCAGACCCTATGTGAAGGCTTCTTCATCAGGATGGCCGCCCCGTGAGAGCCAACAGTTGCTGGTATTCAAACCCCACATTGCATCCCAGCCAATTCAGAGCTAAATGAATTGACTGTTAGAAAGCCTTCTTCTAATTTATGGAATATTAAGAAAGAAGCTTGTCACTAAGTCCTAGAAAAACCTCTCCTTATCCAGATTAGTACAGCTACCCATATTTGTAAACCACTAAGATGGCCTAGACCTCTGGCACAGAGTGGGCCCAAACCCATCCGAATCATTTCTAACATAAATTGGACAAGAACAGAACTTCTGGAAAGACCATTAGGGTGCACTTTAGGGAAAAGGCTGCTGAGAAGCCGGGATTGGATCATGTGACATCAAAGCTTATATTCTTTTAAAATTAGCCTCCGAAGCTCCAGGCTTTATTACAGAAGACACAGGTATTTTCTCTTTTGGCTACCTAAACTATGCCCACTATGCGGGAATTTTCAGAGCCTTTAGGAGTACATGTATGCACAAATATTGGTTCCAAATGTCTCTCTTTTCCAAAACCCTGCGCTTTCTCCCAAGGGCATAATGCCTGTTCTTTTCAGCCAAGCCATCCTCCAGTAATCTGGGCCGCATGAGTGCAGCTCAAATGTAATGCCAAACAAATCAACAGAATAGCTGTCAGGCCTTCACCGAAACAATATTAGCCTTGTCTGTTCATATTGAGAGCAGAATGGAAGTGACACAAATAAAATGTAATGGGATAAAATATATTGCTCAATGTACAGTAACAAGGAACCATGGGTTGACAATTTTTTTCTCTTCTCAGTACATTTCACTCTATTTTCTCTGTGATTTCCAGTGTTAATCATGTGCTTTCAGCAGTGAACACATAGTAGGAACACACGAAGTGTACACTTAATAGCGAATAAGTGTTTTAATTAAATCAGATTCAATTACCAGTTACAGAATTTGTGCTTAGAAATGCAGAATCTGAACGTTGGAAAAGAATCCTGGCCGAAAAGTCATCTGGGTCCATGTTTTTTCCCTGAAAATGCATTCTTTCCACTGAGTTTCTGATGTGTAATTATTGTGAGCCTAGTTGAGTATTGAGAAAATTCATGATCACATGGATCACTTAATTCCAATAACGTTAAGCGTCAATATTTGACAGTTTGAGGTTAAAGTATAACATGGCTCTTTTTGCTTCCACCCACTGAGCCCATCCAAGATGAACTACAGGAATTTGAGAAGTAATAAGGTTCTATCAAGAGAAACTATTGCCTTCAGATCATGTCTGTATGACAAGAGAATTAACAACATGTAATACAGTTTTAAATAAAAGGAAATGATGCCTTTAAAATCTAGTTTTATTTTGCTTAACATTGTTCTCTCTCAAACTGTCTTTTCAAGATTAAAAAAATAGATAAAAATAAAAGGATTTTATAAGCATTGGAGGTTATCTATTATGTCCATGGTATTATTTTGCATTTCATGTACTCAATCTTTTTATCTTCACAATGTTAGCATAAAGTAGGTACCACTATTACTTTCATCCTCAGAGGAAACAGATGTAGCCAATACATATGTAACCTGCCTAAGGTCACACAGCAAGTAAGTTACAGAATTGGCCCTTAAACCTATCTGGTACTTGTGAGTATCTGGCTACAAAGTCCAAGCCTTATACCTATCTTCACTGCCTTCCAGCTATGTTTATAGTTTCCTCCCTAAACTGCATCAGAAAAAAAAAAAAAATCCAGAGATATTCTTGGCAAAAGATTCATTTGATAAAACACACATGCCATTGGTTCTTCTCTAACATTTAACATTTGTGATACTGTTTGCCTAACGAAGAGAAATGCTACGACTCCAGACCAACTGTTTACTGAGCAGATTATTCTTGATGGCCTTCTGCTTAAAAGTTTAAAATTAAAAATAGAACCCTCTTTGCTCTCTGTCCCCTGCCAAACTGTGTGGGAGCAGCGGCGCGGGCTGCAGGGTAAGGCTTCTGAGGCTTGAGGCTCAGCCATCCATCTTCCTTTGCCCCCAGTGTTAATATCCTCTCTCTTTTTCTTTCAGAACAGAAAATAGTAACTAATAGCTCTAATAGCTACCCCTTTCATCACTTTAACTGCAAATAAACTCGGTTTTTCTTTCATCCTTCAGAATCTACAGACCATGGATAGCCACCTATGGCCATACAGAGTCCTCGAACTGTTGCTTTGAGGGAATTACACAGCTCTTCCTCAAGTATGTATCACCACAAAAATGATAAATTGTGGTAAAGGAGCAAGGATGGGATCTTGGGAGACTATAAATATGTCCTTCCGTTCTTTAAATGTACTTTGGGTTTATCGCCTTGAGGGAATGTGGTTGCAGTTGTATTATGTGCTGAGAGAAAATGAGAGTGTTCTTTTCTCTTCTGACAGAACTTGAAGAGGGGGGGGATTCTGCCTGGAGAAGAGGTGGGATAAAATAAATTCTTTCCCTCTGTTTGATCAGTTTAGCCATGGAGGAGTGTGTGTGTTGGGGGAGGCATCACTGTTGATCCTGCAGGCAAGGGGTGAGTGGGTCATGTGAGCAGGAGGTCCTACTCAAAGGAGCACTAGATTTGGGGGAAGGTAGACTTGGGTTTTGCCCCCCCCCCCACTTGCTGGCTGTGTGATCTAAGGCACGTAAAGTTCTCTGAACCTTACTTTTCCCAACTGTCATACAGGGGTACTGGCCGACCTTGTAGAATTCCGGTAAGAATAGTTCCTAGATTGAGCAAATAAAAACAGAAAGCTCCTAATGAAATTCAGATTTCAGAAAAACCACAAAAACAATTTTTTTTCATGTAAGTATGTCTCAAATATTGGATGGGACATACTTATACTAAAAATGATCCGTTGTTTATCTCAAGTTCAAATTTAAATGGGTGCCCTGTATTTTATCTGTCAGCATCTCAATGCTTAACACAGAGTTGTTGCTCAACAGTTTATTTTCCTCTCTACCTCCTATATTTTAGTTTTATGCTCCACACAAAGACTCATCTTTTAACCATCAAAATAAATCAAAATTTAAAATTTTTTATGGTTTTTATTTATTTTTGAGAGACAGAGACAGTGCAAGCAGGGAAGGGTCAGAGATAGAGGGAGATTTAGAATCTGAAGCAGGCTCCAGGCTCTGAGCTAGCTGTCAGCACAGAGCCTGACACGGTTTGACTCCACAAACCTTGAGATCATGACCTGAGCTGAAGCCGAACGTTTAACCAACTGAGCCACCCAGGCACCCCCAAAATTTAATTTTTTAAGCCACACATTAGCAGAGCATTACATGTTTTCTTTGATGAGGGCTAACTAAGGAATTTCTGCCTGACAAAGATTAAAGGTAACAAGATTCAATCTCTTTCAATAACTAGGTTAAGAAATAAAATCAGTTTGTCAACTAGAAAGTACAGATTAGGATACTTGAGTTTATGTCAACATTTTCTGTAGACATAGATATTTAATTTCATACTTCATATGATCAAAAAAGGAAGAAATAAAATAGGGTAACTTCCCACTTCATAGTTGGAGAAATTAAGGTGCTGATTAACAACTTACACCCAAAAATGCAGTCAATCAGCAGGCAGAAAGAAAATAAAATTAAAAGCCAATTCCCTGGATTTTAACCAAATTTTATTTTTGTATTTGACTTCACAGTGTGAAGAGAGAAGCAAAAATGACAGAATATGTAGAAGTATTTGGAAACCTTCAGGAAAAAAAGCAATAATATTGAAAATAATTGTTATTATGTAGAAGCTAAGTATGTTTGTCATAATTAAGTCTATTATGCATCATTCCAACATTAAAATGAAGAACAAGAGAGCTACATTTAAACAGTATTTAAATTAGATTAATGTGCACAAAAAGTTGGTAGTATAAAATGTAGTTCTAATTTTCATTTTATAGTTCAAGTAAATCCAGCCTTAAACTTGATGAAAAACATTCCCTGTTACTAAAAAGGAACCATTTCTTCTTTTAAAAGAATTATTAGAAACACGTTAATGTTTGCCTACTCTATGTAACATACACTACAATGTGTACATTTGATTTACTCATTACCCCTGGGCAAGCTAATTGTAAGCCATTTGAATGATTATTATATATTAAAAAAAAAAGTATATAGAATTCTAAGTGGTCCTTAAATTTCAAGATATTCATGTTCTAAAGCCAAAGGTGAAAAAAATAGGAAGAGTAGAGTACAAATAAATGACATCAAAAATTAAATTAATAAAACCAAGATGTATTTTCTCACCTTTTTATTCAACATAGTACTAGACGTCCTAGGCACAATCAGATAATCTAAGTAAGAGGCACTGATACTTGTAAAGAAAAACTTAAACTGTCAATATTTGCAGATACATCTAAAGAGTCCACCAACAGACTATGATTTAGTAGTACAAATTTAGCAGTTTACAAATTTATTACAGTGGCAGGATACAAAATACCTCAAAATAGGTAGCATTTCTATAAATGATAATGAAGTCACAGAGAAAATAGACAAGCAACACCAATTATAATTGTACCTAAAATAATATAATACCTAGAAATAAATTTATCCAAAGAGATGAAAGACCCATACTTTGAAAATTATAAAACACTGATAAAATATGATACACATGTGAAGATATTCTATGCTCATGGGTTGGTAGAATTAATATTGTCAAAATGTCCTTATTACCCAAAGACATCTACAGGTTCAATGCAATTCCTATCAAAATAACAGTGTTTTTCACCAAATTAGAACAAATAATATGATAATTTGTATGGAACCAGAGGAGACCCCAGGTAGCCAGCGCAATCATGAGAAAGAAAAACAAAGCTGAAGGTATCCTAATTCCAGACTTCAAGATTAAGTATCAAGCTGTAGTCATCAAAACAGTATAGGAATGACAAAAACATATACACCTAGATCAACAGAATAGAATAAAAAACACAGAAATAAACTCACAACTATATGGTCAATTAATCTATGACCAAAGAGGCAAGAATATACAATGGAAAAAAGGCAGTCTTTTCAATAAATTAGGCTGAAAAAACTGGACAGCGACGTGTCAAAGAATGAAACTGGACCTCTTTATTATACCATACACAAAAATAAACAAAATTGATTAAAGACCTCAATGTGAGACCTAAAACTATACAAGTCCTCGAAGAGAACATAGGCAATAATTTTTCTGACATTGGCATCAGCAACATTTTTCTAGAGACATCTCCTAAGGCAAAAGAAACAAAAGCAAAAATAAATTAGGACTACATCAAAATAAAAAGCTTTTGCACAACAAAGGAAACCATCAACAAAAGACAACTCACGGAATGAGAAAAGATATTTGCAAATGATATTTCTGATAAGAAGTTAATACCCAGAATATATAAAGAACCCATACCAACTCAATACCAAAAAAACCCAAGCAATTCAAGTAAAAAAAATGAAAAGACCTAAGTAGACATTTTTTTCCAAACAATACATACAGATGACCAACAGACACATGACAAGAGATTAAACATCACTCAGCATGGAAATGCAAATCAAAACCACAATGTGAAGTATCACTTCACACCTCTTAGAATGGCTACAATCAAGAAAATAAGGTAAGGTGAAGATACAGAGAAAAAAGTGAGGATGTAGAGAAAAAAGTGAGGATGTAGAGGAAAAAAGTGAGGATGTAGAGAAAAAAAGTGAGGATGTAGAGAAAAAAAGTGAGGATGTAGAGAAAAAAAGTGAGGATGTAGAGAAAAAAAGTGAGGATGTAGAGAAAAAAGTGAGGATGTAGAGAAAAAAGTGAGGATGTAGAGAAAAAAGTGAGGATGTAGAGAAAAAAAGTAACTCCTGTGCACTGTTGATATTAATGTAAATTGGTATGACCACTGAAGAAAACTGTATGGATGTTTCTCAAAAAAATAAAAATGGAAATACCTTATGAGCCACTAATTCCACTATTGAACATTTTCCCATAGAAAATGAAAACACTAACTCCAAAAGATGTATGTGCTCCTATGCCCCTATGTTTATTGCAGCACTATTTACAATAGCCAAGACATGGAAGCAAACTGTCCATCAATAGATGAATGGATAAAAGCAATGTGGAATATTAAATAGCCACAAAAAGGGATGAGATCATGTCATCTGAGACAAAATGGATAGACCTAGAGAGTACTATGCTAACTGAAGTAAGTTATACTGAGAGAGACATATACCATATGATTCCACTCATGAATGGAATCTTAAAAAGCAGAATCAGAACTCTGAACACAGAGAATAAATTGATGGTTACCAGAGTGGACACAGATGGAGGTTGGACAAAATAAGAGAAGAGGGAGAAGCAGGCCTCCAGTTGTGGCATGAGTAAATCAGGAGAATAAAAAGCGGAGCATAAGAAATACAGTCAATGATAGTATAATAGCAATGAAATGGGACAGATAGTACCTGCACTTGTGAACATAGATAGCATCACGCATAAACTTGTCAAATTCCTAAGGTGTAAATCTGAAAATAATTAAGACTGTCAACAGTGCTAAAATATATACAAACACACATATATATGCATTCCTTCTTTTTGGTATGGAGGTTGATACATACCCTCATTTGTATTCCATTTAATTTATTTTTATTTTCCCAAGTGTAAAACAAAGACAACCTTATCCTGGCAGTGAGTTTATCATATACATTAAAAAAAAAAAAAAGATGAGCAACACAGAAACAAGCTTTTAAGTGGCTTAGAATTAGTCTCTACTATCTTCAAGAAAAACTAGATAGCTCTAAACATCTTTTTAAAAACATTTTTAGATGTAGTAACTTTAAAACATGCTATACAGATTTTTAAAAATTGTTTATGTTTTTAAAAAAATATTTTTGAGAGACAGCACAAGTAGGGGAGGGTCAGAGAGAGAATGAGACACAGAATCTGAAGCAGGTTCCAGGCTCTGAGCTAGCTGTCAGCATAAACTCCATCGCGGGGCTCGAAGCCACGAACCACGATCATTACCTGAGCCAAAGCCGGCCACTCAACCAACTGAGCCACCCAGGAACCCAATGGTGAATTATTAATGCCAAATAATTGTCTTCATGTTTCCTTTTTTTCTCCCCCCCAATCTAAATATTTCACCTTTCTATTTTTCTAAAGGCAGTGTGAGGGCCACAGGAGGAAGTCTATAGATTTTACTTTGACTCATAGATATGATGCTGTAAGTTTAGCCTCACAGCTTGCTGCCCACTTTTCTGACAGAATGCAGCCTACAGCAACGTTCAAAGACAGGTTATCCATAGCTGAATATAGTTTGATTTTAGTAAACATAGCCTATAGTTTGAACATAATGAATTTAGGACCAGGTTGCACATATTCCAATATGTAATATGTTTTCCAATTAATTTAATGCTTAAGACCTTTGTTTTTTCCCCCTCAATCCTTAGGAAGTTAAACTCAAAGTGTACAATGGTCAATATACACTATAAACATATTGATTAAATATTTACCCTGGATGCAAATGTTATGACATTAAATCATCCAGAAAATAGCTTTCTTCAATGTTCCATACCGAGTAGACACTGTTTTAAGAGCAAAGTCTACAACCGTCTCAACCCCCTGTCAGATTGATGATCTAGGAAAGTAGGTAATAAACATGCAAACTGCAAATAATAAGGCAGGTTACACTGGCTAAGTGCAGGATTCTAAGAAATGGTACAGCTAAGTATTAGGAAAGGCTTCTCTGATGAAGGACTATTTAATCTGGGACTCTAAAGAATAAGAAATCAGCCAAGCAAAGAGTAGAAGGAAGATTACTCTTGTCAGAAGAACCTAATGACTTATGGTGCCCGGCAGAGGGTGTGGAACTGATCAAGAGGAGGCACAATCTTGCCAAACCTTACAGGACATTTAACTAAACCTGTGGAATGTCAAAAGCAGGAGAATGACAGATTGACGTAGCTTCTCTTTCTGCTGTGGGTAGAGAATGCACTGGAATTGGCAAGAATGGAAGCAGGAGAACCAACGCAAAGTCTTATGGGAATCGTACCATGATAGTGAAGACAGGAATTGTTTCAATTTTGTTGACATCCATTTTTCTCAATGGATTAATGAGTAGCATAAATATCCTTTAACCTCAGACAAGCCTTAAAAATCGTACCAGAAACCAAAAATCTTAAGAAAACCCTCCAAGATGAATAGTGAGAGATGAAATTAGTATTATACCCTCTGCAAAACCACCATAATCTCCTATGGACAGAATGAACCATTGCTTCTCCCTAGCACATACTCCTGAATACTAGAGTCACCATTTAAAATAATGATCTGCTTTCACGGTAGCCACCGAGCCAGGCCTCCTAGTCATGCCTTCATTCCCTCTGCCTTGCTATCCAGCTCTATATAGGGGACCTCTCACTCAGCAGATTTTCAACACATGTGAACAGGTGGAATAAATGAATGATAGTCTCTATGTCAGACAACTATAATGAAAGTGATTTAACATAGCTCTAACCAAACGAGTCACTTGAGATAAGGACCCACTCATCTCTGCAAACATCCTAAATTAGGATAAATACGTTGTCATTTCACAAAAAGAACCAAGGGCCGCTACAAAACAGATGGGGCAATGGTCACTACATGGGAATTTGACAGAAGAGGACTAGGAGAGATCTGTAATGCACGAAATAACATCATTCAACTCAAAGTGGGGTGCCTGGGTGCCCCAGTCGATTAAGCATCCAACTTCAGCCCAGGTCATGATCTCACAGTTTATGAGCTCAAACCCTGTGCTGGGCTCAGTGCCGACAGCTCAGAGCCTGGAACCTGCTTCAGATCATGTGTCTCCAACTCTCTCTGTCCCTACCCCACTCGTGCTCTCTAGCTCTCAAAAATACAAATCAAAAACAATTCATCAAAGTTATTGCTTAGAATTTTAGGGATAAAACAGACCATATTATAGAAAAGTTATCCTGGATAAAAAAGATATTCTGGAAAAATATTTTCTTTCTTAGCAATTTGTACAATGTTCTTTACTATTTGGAGTGATGCATTTTAGGATTGCTACCCTCTCAAATTATAGAGATTAAGACTCAGAAAATACCCAAAATATAAAGAGGTAATAGCAATAAACTTCAGATAAAATTTTATTACTGAAATATATTTCTAAAGAAGCAACCTATACATAGGCCTTTATTTCACAACACAGTACCACCCTAGACACATAAAGGCTTAGGTTTTCAAAGCAAAAGTTATCCATTCCCAGATAGCCAAAATGTAATCTTAACTTTCTTAATCAAAATTCACATTTTAACTACCATCTCTAAAAATGTTTTTTGAGGCATACAAGTCTTGTTACTTAACTTTTTAAATTTGGCTTTAAAGAATAAACACAAAATTGAATGGCTTAATCTGCAGGGGTCTATGCTGTCAGCACGGAAAACAGTTTCCTTCTCTTTTATAAAGTTTTCTTTTTAACATTTTTCCTTCATATTATAAACTAAAAAAAAAAAAAAAGAAAAAGGAAAAGCAAGTTGCCATAGAAATTTAGGTAATTTCACAAATACTCATTTGCAGACAATAATGAAAATATTAAGGAATTTAAGCTGGGTCAATTGACGTAAAAATATCTGTACAAAAACGACTGCTTGGTGGCATCAGTGGAAAAGAAGGGGGTTTGAAATAAACAATTCAATTCCAAGTTGAGGACACCTGAACTCTGCAGGGCCTGGGTGTGGTGTATCCCATTCCAACACAACTGCTAAAATGACCCCTTTTTATTATTTTTTTTTCCAATTTTAATGTTACTTATTTTTGAGAAAGAGAGAGAGACAGACAGACAGACAGAACATGAGCTAGGGAGAGGCAGAGAGAAAGCGAGACTCAGAATCTAAAGCACGTTCCAGGCTCCGAGCTGTCAGCACAGAGCCCGACACGGGGCCCAAACTCATGAACCGTGAGATCATGACCTGAGCTGAAGTCGAGGGCTTAACCGACTGAGCCACCCAGGCACCCCTAAAATGACCCCTTGATTTTCTGCTTGAGACACATTTCACCTCTTTAGAAAACCATCGATTACACAATTAAACCCTGTGATTTTACCAATGTTACGTGACAGAATATCTCTCAGAATTTAAATGATCATATCATTTGTAACCATTTTTAAAAATTTAATAATAATTTCTAATACTGTATAGAATATATAGGGACTCCGAGACATTAGTCTGAGACAAACTGTGTCCTTAGCACACCATGCAGTAGTTACCTCTGCCCTTCAAAAACACGGATAGAACAGGCAGGCAAGGTTGGCCAGAGATCATTTATCACCATTTCAGGAAAACATCCAGTAAATTTCAGGTTGTGCTTAAGAACTAGTGATCTTCCTGAGCAGTTTAAGAATCGTATGGCAATGTGCAGCAATAAAAACTTACACCCCAGTGTTAGTGGCATGGAGAAGTGGTCAAAAGTATAGCCCCAGATGCTCTTTGTGAACATTATTCTCAGCAACAGAATGTTTCAGGGATGCACAGCATCACAACAGGGCATTCAACTCCAAGAAACCAGATTGTGTTTATTCACCACTATCCTCCCCATCTAACCAACACTCTACACAGATATGCTATCTGTGTTTCTCCCTAGCCACTGCACTAAATCCCAAAATAGTTGAGATATCCTTCCTGATCTAAATTTCCCAAGTTTCACAAGAAAGATGTTGAGATAATTGTTGGAAGAAGAAATTTAGGCATTTTTATTTATCTACTTAGGACAGTATAGCTGCAGGGGAAACTGCCTTTGCCCAAATAAACTCTTCTAAACGCCTCCTGAAACAGGCTTAGAGATTTTTTTCCTTTTTTTTTTTTTTTTTTTTTTTGACAGAGACAGACAGCTTGAGCAAGGAAGGCTCCGAGAGACAGAGACAGAGAGAGACAGAGAGAGAAAGAAAATATGTGAAGACAGGCTCCAGGCTCCGAGCTAGCGGTCAGCACAGAGCCCCACATGGGGCTCGAACCCACGAACCACAAGATCATGACCTAAGCTAAAGTCCGATGCTTAACAGATTGAGCCACCCAGGCATCCTGGCTTAGAGATTCTCTCTGTAATCCTTAAATAGCTGCATGTAGAAACTCACCAGAACAAAACTAAACATCAAAATCTACTCCTACCGTCTCTTTTGCTTAGGGCCTATCAGGAGTACCCCAGCCCTAAGCAAATGGAGAGGAGAATTTAGGACAATGCCTCTAGGAGAAGCTCGGGTAGGAAGGAAAGCAATTTGCATGCGCTCCTTCTCCCAGGGTGTTTGTGGGGCCCATCCTTCACCTGTTATATTTAGGCCCACCATTTATATGCTTTTTCTAAAATGATCATTTCTTCCTTTTTCTAATATCTTAACAAAGTTTTCTTCTATAGACCTTTCTCTGACTCCTCCATCAACATTACTAATATAAATTAGGGTATAAATTAGGATCCATTCTCAAAAGAAAAGGCCACTATCACATAGACAACCACCCGAGGCAGTAGAACTCATTTAGAATCCATTGTATCAGGCTATACCGCAGCAGGTATTACATAGTGAGCCTGTCTGTAGAAAGGGAATAAAAAAAGATATCAAAAGTGTGAAGAATCTGTTGAAACACAGTTGTAAGCATCATGCAGTAACTGTGACTGGCTGAGAAATCACAGGCGCTTAATAGACCTGCTGGGCACATCTAAGAGGAGGGATGGCTTTTTTCTTTGAACAAAGCAGTTGCCCGTGTCTGCAAGCACCATGAGGTCTGGGGGTTGGGACTGAAAACTCCTAACAAAATAAAAAAAATAAACCACTTAAAGTCTGTTTAAGATGAAAAAGGAAAACTATATTTTATTGCTAATTTCAGCCACATATAATAACCATAGTAATAAGAGTAAGGAAAAGCGGAAAAAATAATTGCTATTTGTCACTGTTTTTTTATGAAAGCCACCTCATTATGTATTGCAAACATACATTTATCTGTGTTCTTTTCATATTAGTATAAAATAAAACACTTCTATTCAAAGTGGCTGGTACAAACGGAAAAATCCGCTTTCTTACGTAATTCAAAGGCTTCAGGTATGGCCGATTCCAGGCCATCAGAACACAGATGATTTTGGTCGCTCCTCTAGCTTTCCCTGCTCGTACTGAAGCTATAAGCAACTCCAGATATCAAACCTGTCTTCTCCTCAAGACCCAAAGACAGCTCCCATTGAGCTGGTGTGGGTGTGAAAGGTAGGAGACGCCTTTTACTCAAAGGTTTTGCAATCAGCTTCCAGTAGCCTGTCCTTCTTTGGTCACTTGCCTACCTGACCCTAAGCCAATTCCTTGCTGGGCCTGCCCTGGTGTCTACCCCGCTTGACTCCTGTGGAGCGAAGAGCAAAGTTGGGACGCTGCTCTGAGTTTGTGTGAATGATGACTAGATGGTCTGTAGTCTCTCTATGGGGAAGAAATAGAGAAAGAGGAATTTGGGACTCAGATTTGAAGAATGCTAAATCTAGACCAGGAGTCAGTGTTTAGGAAATATTCAAATGCAAGAGGAATTGCATAGCCCTCTTTTATAAAGTACACAGTTAAAAGAAGAGTAGGAGGACTCAAACTAAAAAGAAAATCTCCCACCACGTGGTTTGCTATCATGAGGTTATCAAGGACTGAGCCATACCCATGTAGGAGGAGTCATTGTGTTGGGGAGAAAAGGTGGATGAAAAAGGAATAAATGAATAGTGCACATCTCGCTCCTCACAACAAACTCCTTGAATGTGTCTATTTTATCAACATTTCAGAGGTGAGAAAACAGAATTATGAGAAGCAATGTAAAGTCCCTAAATAACGCAGCTAGTAAGGGTGGAGCTAGAATCAGAACCTAGAAAGCAGTTTCTAAGGGAAGGCCCCACCAAGATCCACATTCTACTAAACAAAGTATTGACAAACATTTAGTTTGCATTAAACTGTCTTCCAAAGAGAAGATTTTCAAAATCATGACAAAGTTCTCAGGGGGAAGTCACCCGCAAAAAACGCACAGTGCTTTGATACATTCATCTTGCTTGTGAAGAAATTTATAACTAAGGCAGAAAAGAGAATGAACTCCCATCTGAGGTGAAAAAGATTACTGGTTAGCAGTTAGTCATATGTTTGTATTTGCGCAGATTGACACAGTGCTTCAAAGATGTAGAAAAAGCTTACGCACTTTTCAAATAGAATTCATATTTAAGAGGAACAGCATCCCATTTTGCCCTAAGATACAGTAAATGCAGATCAAAAATCTGAACACTGAAAAACTGAACTCTCCGAGATATACCAGAAATACGATTATTTAGAATGCGATTCTTGCCGCCTCGTATTGTACAGTATTCAGTGCTTTCTCCCCTCCCCATGTTTTCTGTGGCTAATGTTAGGGAATATTTGAAATGTGAAAAATAACTATTTTTTTCTATCCCTGATGGTGTTACCATATGGCTTTAGCATTTGGTTCCATCCTTTCAACCCTCCTACTATTTATTTATTTTAATCACTACTCGTGGTTAGTAAAAAGAAGGTCTCTCAGAGTCTATTCCTGGCTATATTCTCACTCACAGTCTGGCCTCAACTCATTTAATTTCCCATAGCCGCAGAGACTGCCATCTTTAAATGAGCATGCTACTCACCAGTTGAATGAAATCCTTAAAAATGATAGTTCCTTATATTTTAAGAGAGTTTCTATTATCTATGGATTTTTATTTTTTCCTCCCTAAGATCCAAAACCATCTGTGCCTTCTCATTTATGACCAAGACTTTTTTGAGTTTCGAATTTGCTTAGAGCTGACAAAACACAACATCTGGATTTCAATTCAAGGAAGAAGGCTCATTTGAAAGCTTTTTAATGCCCCTGGACCACAATGAGATCAAATTGAAGAACATTTTTTATGAGTTGAGTGCAAATGAATTAGAAACATGTGGATTAAATTTCTCTTAAACCTCAAAGGGAATTTAAATATTAAGGAAAAGTGCTTTGCAAACTGCTTCTTGGCTTCTGCCAAAGACAGAATACTATAAAAAAAAAAAGAGTTGGTGATATCTACGGAATCCAAATGTACCCAGCAGTTTCTTCTCGGGTATATAAAGGACTTTTTAATCTTTGGTTATATTCCCTTTTATTCAAAGACTCACAAGTTCCATATCCAATAATGCTTAATCTTCAGTCTAAAATAAGCATAGTGCTACAAGTCAGTCTTCCCTTTTTTTTTTTATAGCTCCTTGTTTTGTGTTAACAAGATCACAGA
The DNA here is from genome assembly GCA_004023785.1 of Mungos mungo. Taxonomy (NCBI): domain Eukaryota; kingdom Metazoa; phylum Chordata; class Mammalia; order Carnivora; family Herpestidae; genus Mungos; species Mungos mungo. Next base: position 159,778 of record PISW01004390.1, read on the forward strand.
ATACGAATGGATGACAATCATACTGATGTAACACAAAAATGATTTAGTCATTTCATGCGCTGTATTTCAGAGATGGGAGAAACTGATTAATAGGTATTTGTTTCAAATTTATGAGTACCTAAGTCTTCATTAAGTCAATTTTTTGTTGTTGTTGTTGGCTTGTAAAAACTTTTCTCATTAATGGAAAATCATCCCCTGCGGACAGACGGATGGACACACACACAGACACACACACACACGTCTCTTAAGCACTTATTTCTTAACTAATGTTGTCAAAACACCATGTGTGCCTTTGTGTAGGGCAGTGTGTAGAAATAAAACTGTACTACTAATACTTCAGCTCACTACATCTGACCCTGGGGTCCCTGTGCACACAGATGAAGTAATTCTCCTATTACTTGCAGGAGAAACTCTGCCATGACCGTGGACCTGAGTGAAGTCCCTATAAAGGACAGCTCTGCAGAGGGCAGACTGAGGGGAGCGGCCATCGGTGTAGGAGCTGCCATTTCCCCAATTTCCTGAGTTGGAAGCAGCTTAAAATGATCCTTTGCTGGTAGCCCCGATGTCTGGCAGTGACAGGGAGTAATTCTCCCCTTCTGCCCTTTCCTCAGAACACCTTGATCTACTCTTATCCTGAGGGTAACCAATGTCAGGACATGTCTGCAGCCTTCCTTATCACCGCTGCTAATAACAAATTCCCGCCTGGAGACAACACCATGAGCACAATTTTAAACAGTCTCTTCTGGCACAAAATGATTTTGTAACGCAGACTCCACCGTTGAGGCAAATACTCACAAATGTGCCAGAGATAACTCCACAAGTCACTTGACGACATTAAGATAAAACCTTATTACTGACAACTTCCCCCCCCCCACCCACTACATCTTACATTTTAACATAAGACCTTCAGAGACATCCTTGTACTACCAGTCTCTACTCAAGGAGAAGGCTAAAGAAAGCCGTTTATTTGAGAAAAGAAGTCCCACAGACATAAATATTCTCTAAGAAAACAAGAGAGCTAGAGAGTTGGAAAGGGATCAGTCAAAACGAACCCCCCCCAAATTATATTAAAAAAAAAAAAAGAAATCCTCGGAAGATCAAATCTGCTTTGTGAATCATAAAGCTGATAATTAATTTTTAAGTATCTATTTTTGAGAGAAAGATAGGCAGAATACGAGCAGGGGAGGGGCAAGAGAGAGAGGAAGATACAATCTGAAGCAGGTTCCACCCGGGCTCTGGGCAGTCAGCACCGAGCCCTACATATGGCTCAATCACACCAACTGTGAGGTGATGATCTGGGCAGAAGTTGGATGCTTCATGTACTGAGCCACCCAGGCGCCCAAATAAAGCTGATACTTCATCTGCTACAGTAAAATGTACTCACAGGCTTGTTCATCCTCTGCCTCACCTGAAGTAAATACGCAAAGGCGGCAGAATCTTCGACGTAACCGTGGTAGGAAGCACTACAGGAAAAAAGCATAGAATAGCCCCATTCAAATGATACAACTAACAAGGTAACTGATCCTGAAAAAAAAAAAAAATGGTTTTCCACCATTTGCTTAAGTCCATCTTTAAGACTACATAAACCATCTATAAGGTGTTATTTGTGTGTAGATTTTAGAATTGGTAAACATTTTTCTGCGTGATTAACCAATGAAAAAATGAATAAGCAATGAATATCAATGGGGGCATTAAATAATTACTAAAATTAACCCACACACCATCTTTTGTCCTCAGTATGGAGTATTATTATTAATATAATTTTATTATTAAAGCCATTACTTATTCAAATTATGGAGTGAAATGGTATTACCATCCTGGCATCAGAGAAAAATGACTTGATGGCATGATTTCAAAACCTCTATCAACAGAAGGCTTTCATTTATTCATTCCCTTACTGAATAATTTTTTTTAATATTTTAAGTGTATTTATTTTGAGAGTGAGAAGGAGAGAGAGAGAACAAGCACAAGAGGGGCAGAGAGAGAGGAAGAGAAAGAATCCCAAGCAGGCTGCTCTGCAATGTCATCACAGAGGCCAATGCAGGACTTGAACCCACAAACTGAGATCATGACCTGAGCTGAAACCAAGAGTTAGACACTTAACCAACTGAGCCACTCAGGCACCCCTGAAAAAACACTGTTCAAAGGCCAAATGAGTTGGAAGAATACAATGCATCAAGAAGACACAGTCTACACTGGCAGAATAATAGGAGATGCACTATCCACCTTTTAGTGGCCACTAATTACAACAGCCACTCGCTTACCACTTTCGACGCTGCCTGATTCTTGCAAGAATGCTACATGGGAGGTGCTATTATTGGTTTTAATTTACAGTTTCGAAAACTGAGTTGTATATAGGTCAATTAGCTCATCCAACATCACACAGTAGGCATGCCCTGGTGCCTTGGTGACAGATCGAAAGTAGGTCACTTCTTTTTAATACGTTCAGCTAAACCACAGAAAATAAAGATGACCAAGCGTCTTAGTGCAGCTGCCTTCATTATACTGTTAGAAATCTTCTTTCCAGCATCTCATTTAAAATGTGTAATTTCTTGTGCAGTGTGACCTGTTGGTGGCATGGGCTGTGCAGTTACATGAGGAGTCTCAGCAGGATATGGTGGCGCTGACGGTCCCGGACTCGCACAGAATTAATGTAAGGCTCAAGCTTCGTTTCAAGGCACCCCACGCTGTCTCCAGACACGCTGCCAGTCAGTTTACCAGATGTGGTGATTATTTGACATACCTCTGTCTCTAGTTAAAAGAACTGTATTTTGTTTGCAATACTCCTGTTATCTAGATTTTTTTTTTTAGGCCTTTAATATGGCATCTCCTCTGGTCTGAGACCTCAAGCAAAATCACATACTAATGATTGTTGTTTCTTTTTTCCGAGTACCCATTCTGACACTTCATCGACAAAGCATGATCTGGATACACTTTCCAGATTCTTTTTAACTCAACCTGTACAAAGAGGAAACAAAAAAATAGTAGTAGCAGTTGTAGTAGTAATAAAGGAGCAAGAACTACTTTTCATGACTTATTCATCAAGTTCCTAATAGCAAAGGATAGACTCATCCAAGAAGGTTACATTTTGGGGCGCCTGGGTGACTCAGTCGGTTAAGCCTCCGACTTCGGCTTAGGTCAGATCTCACGTTGGTGGGTTCGAGCCCCGGGTCAGGCTCTGTGCTGAGAGCTAGGTCAGAGCCTGGAGCCTGCTTTCGGTTCTGTGTCTCCTTCTCTTTCTGCCCCTCCCCCTCTCATGCTGTCTCTCTCTGTATCAAAAATAAATAAAACATCAAAAACAATTTTAAGCAGGTTATGTTTTATATGCATCCAGCATTCTTTAGAAGCCAATGAGATAGAAGCTCTTCCATGAAGACTTCTGCGCTAACTTCTGCCTGTCCAGCAAGGACGATCACTCTTCATACTTCCTCTCTAACGCTTACACTCCTCAGGGATCTGTTTGGTAGTGATCTTTCCTCTCAGACTGTCAGCTCTTTGGAGGCAGCTGATGGTCTTACTTATCCTTATCCTCCTTGTTCCACCTCAAGGATCCGTTATTTCACCTCAAGAAATGATTACTTAAATTACAGATGTACATCAATGTCCTGTAGACAGTCAATAAGTGTCTCAATGTTTTTGAAATTTTTTATTTGTGATGCATGGAGGTTTGAAGGAAAATCACAAATAGGAAAAATTAAACAAAAATAAAAATCTATCATATTTGTTGATTGTAATCTACCTCCCAGATATCCTGCAGAGTGTTTCAAGGACCAATTTCTTTTTACTCTCCCAACAACCTCAAGCAAAGACAATTTTTATCACCCACACCTTATAGAACAGGAAACTGAGATGCAGAGATTATACGAATTATCTAAGAAAGGACAGTGAGCTCAGAAGTTGTGGGGCAGCATGTCAAGTAAAGCAGCCTTGCCTCAAATTCACACTCCCAACTATTATTTACACTTCCTCCCTGGCAAATAGTAACACTTTTGGTGCCTAATCCCAGTTGAAGGTAATGAAATGAAGCCAAGGCCAGGCTCACTAAACAAGAACTTAAAAGACAATGGAGGTATAGAGGACAGATGTAATGGGACACCCGCAAACCAGAAGCTAGACAGGCAAGTTGAGGGTAGACCCCATCAAGAAACCTCTCCTTTCCTGCAGGTAACAGTCCCTGGGCAGCTCTGCGCTTCAGGTCAGTACCAGCCCCTGACACAATGCCAGATGAGACCCAGCACAAGCCCTGGACGGGCTCACAGTTTACTAGGCTTTTACTCCAGAGTGTCACTGTACAATATGCTGGCCACTTGCTACATATGGCTACTTAATTTAAATTGTAATTAACATCAAATGAAACTCATGTTCCTCCATCCCTCTTACCACATTTCAAATGCTCAAAAGCCTCATGAGCCTAGCTGTCTGTCCATTGAGAACAGGGCAGATATACAATATTTTGTGCACTGTAGAAAGTTTTATTGCACACAATTGCTCTAACAACCAATCTTGTTCGTAAAGCAGGGAGGGAAATATCAGCTATGCCTCTTTGAGAAGGGTATTTAACTTCTCTATACCTCAGTTCCTTATTTCGCTGTCAGTTAAAGGAAAGTAATTTTAATGCTTGCCTTTGAGGGCCATTTTAAAAATTATTTTAGCTAGTTTATGTAAACATTTAACACCTACTTAGTCTACATGTACTCTATTTGGATTGGGCTTTAAGGTTGTTGTATAGATATATTTATATCTTGCAAAACATGGAATTTGGTTATGCTATAATCCCTGAAAGGTTAGAGTCTTTCTAATTTATAGATGAGAATATTGAATTCCCTGAGAACTTACCCACATAAATCAGATTCACCCGAATGGGACAGCAAACACACAATTCAAGTCCAACACTTGTGTTCCTCCACATGCTTGACTACTATGACACAGATCTTTTGTCATCTGTATACCTAATATAGGTTATTAAATATATGATAGAGAAAATATTATATAAAGGAAAACATGTCATAAATAATTTGAGAAGAAAGCAAACTATAAAAGGACATCATTTAACTTACCTACAGAATCAAGAGTAATTGAAATTGGGCTTGACAAAGATAATTCAAATATTTCACCATCCATGCCTTTTCAACTGCATTTGGTAGTTAATGGGCTGGTTTCATCCAGCACATCGACATGAGATTGCATTTAGATGTATGGGACAGATTTTTTTCAATGGAAGGCACCCATGGATTTATTTCTGTAGATATCTAGCTAACTAGGTTAACTAAGGTACTGAGTTTTAAAAGTATTTTACTACCAGAACTATTATACATACATTATTCATCCAAGTGAAATTTTGTTTGATCCTCATAGAAAACTAGGTACTATTCTAATACTGACAGCCAACCTTCTCACATGCCTAATAATGAAAAGAATGAGGAATTATGGTTTACTTCTTCTGTTCCTGCGACTTTAGATTCATGTCATATAAAGTGCATATTGCAACAACAAAAACAAAAGCCAACAAAAACAATTTGTTTATAGATATGCTTGATTCTGCTATATTAAATATGCTAATATGAGTACATTATTCAGTCTTCTTGAGGCTCCATACTCCTGAGATAATTCCACCTACTTCTCTATTTTTAGTGAGTATTAAACTAGGTGATTAAATATAAAGCACTGAATACACTGCACTTTTTTCTTTTATAGCTTATTGTCAATTTGGTTTCCATATAACACCCAATGTTCATCCCAGCAAGTGCTCTCCTCCATGCCCATCACCCCTTTTCCCCTCTCCCCCATCCCCACCAACCCTCAGTTTGCTCGGTATTTAAGAGTCTCTTATGGTTTGTCTCCCTCTCTCTCCTTAACTAGATTTTCCCCTTTCCCTCCCCCATGGTCCTCTTAAGTTTCTCCTATTCCACTTGAGTGACAACATATGGTATGTGTCCTCCTCTGCCTGACTGATTTCACTTATCATGACACCCTCGAGGTCCATCCACGTTGCTATCAATGGCCAGATTTCATTCTTCCTCATTGCCATGTCGTATTCCATTGTATAGATAAACCACTTCTTCTTGATCCACTCATCAGGTGATGGACATTTTAGCTCTTTCCATGATTTGGCTATTGTTGAAAGTGCCTCTATGAACATTGGGGTACATGTGCCCCTATTCATCAGCACTTCTGTACCCCTTGGGTAAATTCCTAGCAGTGCTATTGCTGGGTCATAGGGGAGTTCTGTGGATAGTTTTTTGAGGAACCTCCACACTGTTTTCCAGAGCAGCTGCACCAGTTTACATTCCCACCAACAGTGTAGGAGGGTGTCTGTCTCTCCACACCCTCGCCAGCATCTATAGTTTTCTGATTTGCACATTTTAGCCACTCTGACTGGTGTGAGGTGGAATCTCAGTGTGGTTTCGATTTGTATTTCCCTGATGAATGACACTGATCGTTTCCTGTGTCAGTTGGGGAATTCCTTATAGATTTTGGATACTAGCCCTTTATATGATATGTCACTTGCAACTATCTTTTCCCATTCCATCAGTTGCCTATAATTTTATTGTTTCCTTTGTCGTACAGTGTACATCTTCTACCCCTTATTAAAAACTAAAATTGTGAAGAATGGTATACACACACACAAAAAGAAAGCATAGAAAATAGATGGTATAGTCTCTTATTTGCAAGTGAGGAACTGAAGACCACAAATGTAAAACAGCATGTCCAAGCTCAAATCTGCCAAAATGATACCTGGGAAAAGTGACCATTAATACCTGTATCTGCCACATACCTTCCATTGCCTTTAAAGCAGTACTAAACGCTGCTATGAGGCAACATTAAAAAAAGAAAACTTAATGTAATGCTGCAAATAAGATGTACAAATTTAAAGTGTCTACAGACAATGAGTAGAGAGAAAAACAAAAAAGGAAAATAATTCTGTATCCTGTTGACTCTTAATTGACATCTCTAGCCTGGATCTCCAGCCTGGACTCTTGGCTTGGATCCAAATATTTCCATGACATCAAGGCATGAATATCTAAACATTATCTAAAATTTAGTATTCCCCAAATCAATCTAACATTTTCCAACTTTCACTTGCATGGTTTTTTTCTCTACTTGGAAATTCCACCCTACCAGTTGCTCAAGCAACATAGTTATCTAAGACTTTGCTCTTTCTCTTAAACCCCTTATTTAATGACATCAAAACAGACCGAGAATCCCATCACTCCTAACTTTAACTTATCTACCCTATTTCTCTTTAATATGTTCTCTGCACAGACCCAAAAGGACTCTCCTACTCTTTGAAGAAAACAATAATGCCCAGAGAATAAGCTCTAAGAGCACCTGTTCTCTGAATACATACTGTCCTTTTATTAACTCTCTAGCCTCAAATCATAGGACTGACCCCTGCTCACTTAACTACACTATCTTATACATTCTAGCAACAGAGACCTGATCCTACGCCAGGGCTATCCATTGCTTGTTTCTCCTGCCTGAATACGCTCTTCATGGCTATCCATTAAGGTCACAATTACACCTTCTTTAAGTCTTTGTTCATCCTTTCTCACTGAGCTTTTCCCTTACCATCTTATTTAAAATTGCTATCCTTTCTACTAGTACACAAACTCCTTATTCCTCTTCATATATCCTTCATCAGGATTTTCCTAATTCCCTCTGAGAAATAAGTTAGGAAAGGACAGAATATATTTATTCTTTATCTCCTCTTAAGAAACTGTCATCTCCATGAGAGCTCAAGTTTTGTTTCGTTAGCTTCTTTATCCACAATGCCTAGAATAATGGCTCAAGAATTATGTGTGTTTACTAAGTATCTGTTGAATGAATGAACACACAAGGCCAAAAATTGTTAGTGGTAGAATGTTTTCTCTATTTTTCTCTTTTTATATGAGCAATAATAGTTTGTATTTTAAATGTCATGGTTTCCTACATGATAGATTTCAGTTTTTAGTTTCCATCACAGTGCCTATAATATTTCATTTCTCTGTTTCCGTGTTTTGATTTTGGGAGCTCTGCTTTTGGCAAGCACTGGAAGAATCTAAAAATGTCCATTGTTTGAAAACAAACATTTAATGATAAATGTACTAATAGTTCATGATTTAGTAGGAGTGGTAGTAGCAACAGTAGAGCAATCTTTCACTGGGGGCCTCTTATAAATTTTGGACCATGACTGATCTTTTATTTGTGTTGGT